>PVKC010048836.1:0-10838 GCA_004027635.1 Crocidura indochinensis | reverse complement strand
ATGATGAGAGCCTCTAGAAGACTCTGCCCATTTTTGGCGTATTTGATTTTTACTCCAGTTTATCACTTTTCTCTTCTTCAAACAAAACCGCATAACTAGAACTATCTAGTCCCGCCTCCCAGCTAGAGGGGGAAATAAGGGAAGTACCAAGACCAAATAAGTATAAGACCACTAAGTTGTAAGCTAGGCACAGAGGGGACCACCTATTCTAGCAGCCCCAAAGGAGAGAGAGGAGGATATAGGTGGTAGGACAGGAATGGAGGTGGAAGGAGGACAATTTGATATGGGAATCCCCCTGATTTTATGTTAATATGTACCTAAAATATTATTGTCAGCAATATACAAAAAATAAAAAATATTAAAAAAAGAGAGAGATTTAATTAGTCTGTAAAGTCTCAAAAATGTTTAACCTCATTAATAAATAGGAAAATGCAGGTAAAATATGTTTTACTTCATTAGGTATGTAACATTTACCTGCCAGGAGCAATTTCTGAGCATGGAGCCAGGAGTAACCCCTGAGCACTGCCAGGTGTGACCCAAAAACCACAAAAACAAAAAACAAAAACAAAAAAAATCTGATAACCCCTAATGTTAGTGAATCAAGGGAAAAAGTTTCTTTTATATGATTAGTGTAAGTACCAATTGAAACAAATTTGGAGGCCATAAATCATAACTTTTAGAAGTATATTTTAGAAAATATTACTGTGAAAGATTTGTAATTCATTTGGTCACAATAAAAATTATTAAAATAAATAGAAAAGAATCTGTGTGTGAAGTAATTAGAACAAGACCTGGATGCACTTAATTAAAGATTAGAAAGATAGTTTTTGCTTGAACTAATGCATGTATTGATACTATTTACAACTAAAAAAAAGAAAATATTATTTTGTACAAGGATACATGAACACATTTTTATAATAGCATTATTTGTTACTGCCAAAGGAAAACAAGAGAAAAGAACTTTAAATAAATGTATAATGTATAGTGAAAGAGTCCTAAGAATGAATAAACTTTACAAATGTTTCCTATGGACAGTTTTCAATAAAGCAATGATGAATGGAAACTGTTTCAAACTTATTTATAGAATCAACTGACATAAATAAAAAGAAAGAGAAAAAGAGAGAGAAAATATTTCAGAATTCTGTTCTACTGCTCAAGTCATGAACCAAACAGGTTGTATTTCTTTAAAGAGAGGCTTCAAAAATGTGTGTGAGAGCGAGTGAGCAAGAGACAAGAGAGAGGGGGGGAGAAAGAGAGAGAGAGAGAAATTTTGGTGAAACTCTACAGTAGCTTCCTGGACAGTGTTAGTGGTCAGACATTTATGTATTTGGACAGTACAGTGTCTACTGTAATCAACTAAAAACATTTCCTACTAGCTTTTTTTTTTTTTAGAAAAGGCAGCCAAATGATAAATCCAGAACAAAAACAATGACCTATTTCTGACTTACTTAATATTTTTCATAGCATTCCCAGCTTCTTTTATTTGCTTCTTGACTTAAATCTGAGAAAAGACATAATGACTTTTGGTTGAATCAGACACAATTTTTAGATAACCTTCTTTACTATTGTTATAAGTGGGGTGGTGGGAATGATTTCTAATCCGTTTGCAATCAAGGTAGTTTCCTAACACTAGCTCATGTTCTCTAAAGGATCACAAATGCAAAATGTTTCCCCACTCTTTTAACAGGCAATCTGTGGGTGATCTTATGGACTGCTTATTCTAGGTTAGCATCCAAACAACCATACAAAAATGACAGCATATGACAAAGTGGCCCAAAAGTTTAGTAGCTCCATAGTTCTCTTGGTGTACTGACTCCAGATTGCCTCCCTGACTGTTCAACACACAGGAATGTTTAATTTACATCCTACTTTTTCATAGTCATAAACAGTTCCTAATGCAAGCCTAGCTGGCAGAAGCCCTGACAGTGATCTTGGATTTTTAAAACCTTACCACAGGAGACCAAGCAAAGAATTCTGCTCCTGAGAATCAACACAAACATATAAATATCCTGTGTTTATAAATGATGCAATAAGATGGGGTTTCTGTTTGGTCAGACTGGTAACTGCTAATAGCACAAGCTATTTGAAATAAAGAGAAAGTGACTAATTCTGAAGAAAGCACAATAAAATTTTTCTAGAACACAACCGTCCCCATTAAGATATAAACCTGGGATAGAATAAGACGACAGGATTTGGTTCTACTTCTCTGACAAAGATTTTTATCACAGACTACTTATTTGTCATAGGCATCTCCTTAGTACATATAGCAATGCAAACATTGGCTAATCACATGGATTATTAATTGGATTATCTTGCCAAGACACAAGAAACATACTCGATCCTCTGGTCTTACTTGACTGAATGAGAAACAAGATAAAAACAAAAATAATAGGACTCTAATTACTCTCAGCCAAGAAAACCACAGGAGTAATTTATTACTAGAGTGATAGTAGTTTAGAAAAAAGGAAATTATCAGACTTAAGTTCATAATAAATATAATTAAAATCGTGAATCTTTAAAGAACAATTCTTTATAGTAATGGATGATGATCAAAATGTTAATTTTTATGTGTTCATATATACACATAGAAAACAGGAAACATTTTTATCTATAACCCTAATGCCTCTGGAGGGTTTATTTTAATGAAATTTTTTTTATTTTTAATAATTTTTATTGAGACCAATGTGAATTACAAGTCTTTCACACTTATATTTAAGGTACATAGTGACAGTGAATTAGGGCAATTCCCACCACCCAGTGTTGACCTCCCTCCACCCCTGTTCCCAGCATGCTTCCCTTGTTTCCATCCTCCGTCCCCTGGACTACTAGTGTAATGAGTTCTTTTTGTGTGTAGTTTGTTGTAGTTTGGGTCTCTTGATTCTATTGTCATTGACTTTGGGTTGGGTATTTAGGACTGATGATTTTTCATTCCCATTCAATATTCATGAGACTGCTTGTTCCTGTACCATTCACTTTTTTTTTTTCTCAATTTATGAGGCAGAACAAGGTGATTCACGTTCTATGGTTCTGTTTAAAATAAAGGTGTGTGTGTGTGTGTGTGTGTGTGTGTGTGTGTGTGTGTGTGTGAGACCTCTGTGTAAAAGCTATGAATTTAAATTTAGAAGAAGAAAAAAAGAAAAAGACAGAAAACAGCACAAAATAAATTTTAAAAAAATAGGATGGGGGCTGGTGTGGCAAGTTTTTTTTTTGGTTGTTTTTTTGTTTTGTTTTGTTTTGTTTTGTTATGTTTTTGCATAGGCACAGTAATTGGGGGAAATTAGAAAGGAAATTCCCTTGACCTAAGAGGTACAGAGTTTCTCTACCCTTGAAGCATACTGTCATGGGATCAACTGCATGCTCGTTGTCAAACTCTAAGGTCTTTTTATGGTGCCAGGAAATGTTCTATTCAGTTGTGGTTGTCAAGGTTAGTCTTCTGTAATTAGAGATCTTGATCTTTGCACAGGTCCTAGGACAAAGTCTAGGATAGAGTCTTTATGGATCCAGAAGTTCTGTTCAGTCACAGTTACTGCAGTCTACTATAATTATGTTGATTTTCACACAGGTCAAAGGATGAAGTGTCTTCTGATTTCATCTCACCGTTAGGTGATAAGGTTGGGGAACCTGCTGCCTCTAGAGTTTATATAAATGGGACTGAGTACCTCAGAGACTTGTTTTGGCTAAGATGGTTTGAGATATGCAAATTTATGTATAAGCAGGTGGCAGAACTGAATAGTTCTATGTAAAACAAAAAGAAATTTGCATTCTGAAGTATGTCTGTTGACAGTACAAGTTCATTTGCAAAAGAGTATAGCCAGAAAAATGGAAGAAAGTTCAGAGAGATGATAACTGTGATAATAAGGCAGGAAACAATATAATCAATTTGAGCTGTTTATTGGATAATTAACAATAATATTCCTCCTTTATTTCCTCATCAAAACTCTCAGCAAAGTTTAAGTTCTCCAGGATGAGTAATTTCCATTTAAAGGCCGATTTAAGATATTCAGGGTTCTGTTTCTGGGATGTACATGAAGCAAAACGAAAGACCTCTTTTTTGATAAAAGAACTAATCAATAATCCAGCTGATTCCTTGATGATTCTTCTTGTGTGTCTTTTAGGCATCTCAATTTTAACATGGTCAAAATTAAACTCTATTCTCTCACTTCCACATTGCTTTCTCCCAAGGATTCCCTTATTCTATTAAAGGGCACGATATCCACCAAACTGCTCGAGTCAAAACATAAGGTTTGCTTTGATTCCTTACATTCTCTCATTTCCCACCCGTAATATATTGACAAGTCCTGATGACTCTGACCCACAAATATATACCAATTCTATTTACTCTCTCACTCAGGACCAAATCCTCATTTCTCTGATAAATTCTTGAAATAACCTCCTACCTTATCCCTTTACTTCCATTTTTATGAAACATGCATATTCTTGTACTGACTCTTGTGCCAAAGTGACCCTTAAAAACTTACAAGAAAAAAACATATAATCCCATCAAAAAATGGGGAGATGAAATGGACAGACAATTTGACAAAAAAGAAATACAGATGGCCAAAGGGCACAAGAAAAAAATGCTCTACATCACTTATCATCAGGGATATGCAAATCAAAACAACTATGAGGTACCACCTCACACCACAGAGATTGGCACACATCACAAAGAATGAGAACAAAAAATGTTGGCGGGGATGTGGAGAGAAAGGAACTCTTATCCACTGCTGATGGGAATGCCATCTAGTCCAACCTCTATGGAAAGCAATATGGAGATTCCTCCAAAAACTGGAAATTGAACTCCCATACGATCCAGCTATACCACTCCTAGGAATATATCCTAGGAACACAAAAACACAATACAAAATTCCCTTCCTTACACCTATATTCGTTGCGGCAATATTTACCACAACAAGACTCTGGAAAGAACCAACATGCCCCTCAACAGATAAATGGCTAAAAACAATTGTGGTACATATATCCAATGGAATATTATGCAACCATCAGGAGAGACAAAGTCATGAAATTTTCCTATACATGGATACATGAATGTATATGGAATCTATTATGCTGAGCGAAATAAGTCAGAGAGAGAAAGATGCAGAATGGTCTCACTCATCTATGGGTTTTAAGAAAAATGAAGACACTCTTGCAATAATTTTCAGAGACAAAAGAGAGGAGGGCTGGAAGTTCCAGCTCAAGACATGAAGCTCACCACAAAGAATGATGAGTTTAGTTAGAAAAATAACTACATTGAGAACTATCCTAACAAAGAGAATACGTGAAGGAAATAGAAAGCCTGTCTAGAGGTACATGTGGGGGGTGGGGTGGAAGGAGGGATATTTGGGACATTGGTGATGGGAATATTGTACTGGTGATGGGGGTGTTCTTTACATGACTGAAACCTAACCACAATCATGCTTGTAATCAAGGTGTTTAAATAAAATATTATTATAAATAAGTAAATAAATAATGAGCAAGACAAAAAATCAAAATCCATCATGTTTGAGAACCTATGCTTGAAACTCTCCAATATTTTCTCACTCTGCCAAGAATACAATCCATTTTCAACATGATGTACAGTGTTCAATGATCAGCTGACCCTGGCCTTCAGACCACATTTAAACCCTGACTGTTTCTTCTTTGTCCATTCCTGTTACACTTCTGCATCACTGATGTTGCTCCTGTTTTGCAAACATCTTCAATGTAAAAGGATTATTTTATTCTGTGCACCCAGATATTTGCAGTATGTTAGTTCCTCCCAAAATGATTAAAAGGTTTTCCTGTTCCTGATGCAGCCATTGTTTTACTAGAAACAGTCCATCATATAGCCCATTTTTAATATCTTTAGCATTTAGCATTCATTATTATGATATTTTTGTCTTTCTTTTCTGCCTCTCCTCACATAGGCAGAAATTCTATCTACCACCATATTCCTAGACCTTTAACAATGCCGATCACATAAAAAGAATCAGCTGAAAATCAGGAAAACACAGTAGTGAAACATTTGCTGAACTTTGGCACCAGAAGTCCTGAATTTTCTTTTCTTTCCTTTTTATTTGTTTGCTTGTTTAATTAACTGTTTTGTTGGCTTGGAGGCCCTGCTCAGTGAAACTTAGAGCAAACTCCTAATTCTGTGTTTATGGGTTACTTCTGGCAGTTCTTAGGGGACAGTGTAGGACCAGGGATTAAATCCAAGCTTCTCATCATGCAAAGCATACACTCATCCCATCAAGCTATCTCTTCAGCCCCAGGCATACTTGTTTGAACTAAAATACTATCACTTACAAAATGTCCTCCTTAAATTATTTATTAAGCCTCTACATTTTTAACCTGTAAAATGAGGAAATTATAGCATCATGTGATTCATATAGATTTTGTGTGAATTAAATGACCTAAGATATGTTCAATATTTAGAGAAACATATATAAGAAATAAAAAGAGTATATTTTCATTCATTCTGACCTGTCCTTTATTTTTTATACATAGACTGAAACCAATCCTTTATCCCTCAGACTTTTCAATTTATTGATCACCACCAGTAGATTTTGAATAAGGAATATACATATGACTTCCAGTAAAAAAGTCTTTAAGAGAGTTAGGAAATGGTTTCATAAAATACCTACTTTATGGCTATGGGAATAGGCTCAAAAGAATTTGAGCTCACAGACTTCACAGAGAGTGAAGATTCAGGATACTTCCCTTGTAAAACCTCACACTTGTGTGGCTCCTGAAGGCATAACGATGAATTGTTTTAAAATATATTTCTAGGGGCCAGAGATATAAAACAGTAGGTAAGACACTTGCCTTTCAAGTAGCCCACCAGGACTCAAACATAGAGGCATATTTGGTTCTCTGAGCTCTGCCAGGATCCCTGAGTATAGAACCCAGAGTAACTCCTGAGTTATATGTGACCCCTCCAAACATACAAAACAAAATGTATTTCTTTCAGAGCTGAATGAGACATTTAATATTTAGATACTATACTAATCAACCCTCCACCAAAAAAGTAAGTTAAGCATTGATGTAGATCTCAGATTACATCAGGATTTAGGACTGTAGAGATAGTATAGTGAGTAGGGTACTTACCTTGCACACAGTTAACCTAAGTACAATCCCCAATACCCTGTGGTCTGACAACTCCTGCCAGGAGTAATCCTTGAATACAGAGTCAGGAGTAAGCCCTGAATACTGTCATATGTGGCCTCACAATACAAGCATTAGATAGAGGGCATCCATTAATTTGAATTTCAGATAAACAACTAATGTTTTATTTGAAATTTGAACTTATGTTAATTGAATCTTTTAATACTATAGTTTTAGTTGATATGTCTACAAACTACTACTTAAAATAACTTACCTAAAAGATCTTGTAGCAAACAGATCTGAAGTAAAAAAAAAATCCTTATTTTTAGAGATAGTGAGAAAGAGAGCCAGAGGGAGAGAGAAGAAAAGTGTCTATCAGAGAGGCAGACTGGATGGAGGTGGGGTGCCCCCAGGTGGGAAAATGGGGACATTGGTGTCAGGAAATAAACACTGATGAAGGAATGGGTGTTGGAACATTGTATGAGTAACTCAACTATCAACTAATTTTTAACTTTGTATCGAATGGATTTAATTTAAAAGATGTTTTTTAATCTATTTAATTCTTGAAAATATAGAAGCAACTCTGAGCAAGTTAGCTTTCTGAGCCCCAAACTCCTTATCCTTCAACAAGCTGCCTGAATAAAAAGGCTCTAATGAGGCAGTGTTATGTATTTATGAAGCTGAGTAAATAAAAGAACTGTCAAAGAACATTCATTTGTCTTCTTTCCCTTGTGATGATGCTTCAGGTCTAATACTTGGATGAGATACTGAAAATCAATTTTTTTGTCTAGAATAATTAGAATCAGCCTTGAAGTCAATTAAATTAAGGAAATAAAGTTATATTTAAATATCACATTTTCCTGTATCAATTATTTGTTACCACAATAATGTGTAACAGATAACTATTAAACATCACTCACATTCAACAATAAGCATCTCTTCCTACTTGGGAGTCTAGGTTTGGTCTAGCTGTGCTGCAAATATTAAATGGGCTAATGGGATCATTAGTTTTCTCTGAGGTTGACAAGTCATTCTAATGATCTCAATTGGGATGAATCAGTTCTAGAATACTTATCTTTCATCTTCTGAGGCTAAGTTGGGTCTTATCTTAGATTCTGGCATGAAGGTCCAAGGGAAAACTATAAATATGCAAGGGCTTCTACAAGACCATGTATATCAAATTTACTATTTATCACTAATCAAAGCAAGACTATGGCCATGGTCATATCAGATTAAAAAGTACTACCAAAGATAATAATATATAGAGAGATACAAACTATTGGGATCATTGGTACATCTGATCTATAACACATACCTCAATATGAAACTTGTAAAGTAAATTTTCAAAGTTAAAATATTAATAAAGGTTTGAGGATAGAGTGATAGTACAGAGGTAGAATGCTTGCCTTGCATGTGACCAAACAGGGACAGATCCGGGTTTGATTCCCCACATCCCATATGGTCCTGCGAGCCTGCCAGCAGTGATTTCTGAGCACAGAGCTAGAGTAACCCCTGAGGGCCACCAAATGTGGTCCAAAACAACAAACAAATAAGAAGACATCAATAAAGAAAGGCATGAACAAAATAGACAATACACTGTCATTTCTGAAACCACAAGTCCATCCAAAGGAGTGGGTTTCTCCAAAGCTGTCATTTATAAACAGTGTATTTAGTAAATTTCAACTTCTAATTCATATCAGAAAAAAATAAAATAGGTCTATTCATTGTTAGAGGAAAGTGGACATTGATGAAGGGATTTGTGTTAGAAATAATGAAATATGCCTGAAAATCAATCATGAATATCTTTGTAATTCACTGTGATTCAATAGAATTAAAAAAATAATACTCTTCAGAACATTGTAATCTGCAACATGTTAATATGGAAATTTGGTGTATTGTAATGTATTGCCATGTACTAGATACTTATCACTTCAAAAATTGAAACAAAGCAACACCCTGTTAGAGATTTTACTACCCTACACCTTTCCCTTCAATAAAGCATTTGCTGTTCACAAAACCTGAGCACAACCCACACTAAAGCCATCACATCCCACTGACTTTTCCCAAGTGTTTTGGACATATTCAGAAGGCAATCTGCATCACTTTGCACATTCTTCCTTGTCAGTGAGTTCACACAGGAGAAGGAAAGTTCCCTGGTTTCAAGATCAAGTTTTATTTCTGTCCGTTTTGTTTAGAGCTGTGTGCCAGGAACTGACTTTTTGCCTGGATCTTTGGCCTGGCTCTTACCAGGGATTACTACTCTAAGTGACACTTAATAAAGTCACTCATCACTCACTCCAGTACTCACAGTGACATAAGTGTTGAAATTATGCCATCACATTCACACAGGACAGGAAGGAAAATAAGCTGAGCCTCTCATGTCCCAGAATTTACCAAAAAGCAAAGGGTAGACTGGAGAGTGTTCTGTTTTCTCAGCAGCATTAAGATTACAGAACCAGTGAGACACTTAGCAGGCGAGAGCAGACTAACAACTTTATGAAAGAGATGCTGTCTTGTTAAGTGTCATGAAATTTTTATCAGAAGTTTTTTCCTCTGAAGACTTAGGAGATATGTGTCTTCTATAACTTTGAAATCTCATGGAATGAATGTTAATAAAGTAGTATTTTCTACTAAAAACTATTGTTAAAAAAGAAAAATGTCTGTCCACATGTTTTGCCAAGTAGCATAAATATACATGACAGAATCCAGAGGCTCAGTAGCAAAGATAAAAATAATTGTTTTCTTCAGCCAGTTGCTCACACTTATTACAGAACATTTGTCTTCTTTCCCGGGGTGAATTTTCTCTCCTCAAACAACATTGCTCTGGGAAACAACTTCCTGTGATTCTGAATGGTCCGAGAGAGACAAAAAGAGGCAATATGTTCAGAGTCATATAATTGCATTTATGCAACCCCAGACACACATGTGCACATGGACAGGAGAGTTCCTAGTTTAATAGTCAGTTGAAGAAACTCAAGGATTATTTATGTCAGCACTGTGGTGCCCTCAGACTTTCTCCCTTCACTCTTTAGATGTCCCTAAAACAATGACCCTTGGGGAAAAAAACAACCACAATGCTCTCTTCTGAGCAAAACCTTTGTGTTTCCTGTGACAAGTGGCCCAATATTATTTTTTCTTATCCAAATTGATTCTTAGAGAATAACCAAAATATGTGACTATGACTTATAGATTAAAAAAAAGTCTGACATTTCTTTAAATATGAACTCAGAGCATAAATAATTAAAAATGAAAAAGAATACAGTTGTTCACAGTAAGTTCTAATGATGTCTTGGATTTCTGAGGGTTCTCTTGTAATTTTGCGCCCCACCCCCACTTTTTTGTTTTGGGGCCACACCTGTTGACTCTCAGGAATTACTCCAGGCTATGTGCTTAGAAATCGCTCCTGGCCTGGGGACCATATGGGATGACAGGGAATTAATACTTAAATAAATGCATAAATAAATAAAATAACCCCCCAAACTTACTAAATTACTCTCGTGTTTAAAATTATAGTTTGAACCGCAGTCTGTCCTAGGCTAGCACTTGCAAGGCAGACGCCTTACTTTTAGTGCCACCGTTTCGTGCCCCACCCCCTTTCATTTCTCATCCAAGACTTTTGAGATTTTTTTTCCTTGTGAGTCTTGCCCTGGTTTTTCTACCTTGTTTATTCTATCAAAAATAAAAGCAGTTCTTGGTTTCATTAATTTTTGCATTGTTTCCTTGGTTTCTATCTCATTGACTTCTACTCTTGTTTT
>PVKC010048835.1:0-10843 GCA_004027635.1 Crocidura indochinensis | reverse complement strand
GGAATAACCCTGAGTGTCACTGGGTGTGGCCCAAAAACCAAAAAAAATTTTTTTTATTTAAAACAATAACACCCCCACAAATAGCTAAAGTTAAGAAGATGGAAGCATCATTTTCACCAATTTTAAATTGTATTACAAAGCAATAGTCATTAGAACAGCAAGATACTGGACTAAAGAGAGACACTCAGATCAATAGAATAGACTTGAGTATTCAGAGAATGACCTCCAAACATACAATCAATTAATCTTTGATAAAGGGGCAAAAAAAAAAAAAACAAACCCACAAAATGGAGCACTCTTCAATAAGTGGTATTGGGAGAACTGGTCATCCACATGTGAAAAAGTGAAGTTGGGCCTCCATCTATTATCATACACATATAAAAAAAAAAGCAAACTTGAGGGGCCCGGGAGACAGCATGGAGGTAAGGCGTTTGCCTTTCATGCAAAAGATCATCGGTTCGAATCCTGGTGTCCATACGGTCCCCCGTGCCTGCCTGGAGCAATTTCTGAGCATGGAGCCAGGAGTAACCCCTGAGCACTGCTGGGTGTGACCAAAAACCAAAAAAAAAAAAAAAAAAGCAAACTTGAACCTTCGTCTATGACCATCCACAAAGGTCAAACCCAAGTATATTAAAGACCTTGATGTCATAAGATATGTTGGGACAAATGGTCAACCACATGCAAAAAAGCAAACTCACACCTCCATTTAACATCATGTATAAAGGTCAAATCAAATAGATTAAAGACCTTGATATCAGATGCGAAACTATAAGGTATATAGAAAAACATGTAGGCAGAACACTCCATCACATTGAGACTAAAGGTGTCTTCAAAGATGAAACACCACTATCCAAATAAGTGGAAGCAGAGATAAACAAATCGGACCATATTAAACTAAGAAGCTTCTGCACTTCAAAGGAAATAGTGACTAGGGTAAAAAGGTCACCTATGGAATGGGAGAAACTATTCACACAGCACCCATCAGATAAGGGGCTATCATCGAAGATATACAAGCTACTGACAGAACTTAACAAGAAAAAAAAATTTAACCCCATCAAAAAATGGGGAGAAAAATGAACAGACATTTCCTTAAAGAAGAAATACAGATGGGATTAAAGACCTTGTTATCAGACCTGAAACCATAAGGTATATAGAACAACATGTAGGTAAAACTTTCCATGACATTGAGTCTAAAGGCATTTCAAGGAGAAAACAACACTCTCCAAACAAGTGGAAGCAGAGATAAACAGATGGGAATATATTAAGCTGAGAAGCTTCTGCATCTCAAAGGAAATAAAGCCTAAGATACAAGAGCCACCCAATGAGTGGGAGAAACTACTCATCCAATATCCATCAGATAAGGGGCTAATATCCAAAATATACAAAGTACTGACAGAACTTTACAAGAAAAACATCCAATTCCATCAAAAAATGGGGAGAAGAAATGAACACTTTGCCAATGAAGAAATACAAATGTCCAAAAGACACATTAAAAAATGCTCCACATCACTAATCATCAGGGAGATGCAAATCAAAACAACTATGAGGTACCACCTCACACCCCAGAGACTGGCACATATCACAAAGAACAAGAACAATCGGTGCTGGAGGAGATGTGGAGAGAAAAAAACTCTCATTCACTGCTGGTGGGAATGCCATCTAGTTCAGCGTTTATGGAAAACAATATGGAGATTCCTCAAAAAAATTGGAAATTGAACTCCCATATGATCCAGTGATACCACTCCTAGGGATATACCTAGGAACAAAAAAAAAAAAACACAATTAAAAATCCGTTCCTCACACCAATATTCATTGCAGCGCTATTTACAATAGCCAGACTTTGGAAACAACCAAGAAGCCCTTCAACAGATGAATGGCTAAAGAAACTGGTATATATACAAAATGTGGTATATACAGAAAAAGGAGAGATGAAGTCATGAAGTTTTCCTATACATGGATGTACATGGAATCTATTATGCTCAGTGAACTAAGTCAGAGGGAGAGAGATGGACACAGAATAGTATCACTCATCTATGGGTTTTAAGAAAAATAAAAAACATTTTTAATAAAAAACATTTTTTTAAATAATTCTTAGAGACAGTAGAGATGAGGCTTGGAAGGACCAACTCATGATAAGAAGCTCACCACAAAGAGTGGTGAGTGCAGTTAAAGAAATAACTACACTGACAACTAACATAACAATGTGAATGAATGAAGGAAGTACAAAGCTTGTCTTACATACAAGCATGGGGTGTGGAGGTGGGAGATTTGGGGCATTGCTGATGGGAATGTTGCACTGGTGAAGGTAGTGTTCTTTATATGACTGAAACCCAACTACAATCATGTTTGTAATAAAATTGTATAAATAAAGACATTAATAAAGAAAAAATGATCCATCCATCATTAATCATCATGGAGATGTAAATCAAAACAACTATGAGGTATCATCTCACACCACAGAGACTAGCACACATCACACACACACACACACACACACACACACACACACAAAACCAAGAACAACCAGAGCGGGGAGAAAGAAACTTCCATTTATTGCTGGTGAGATTGTAGTCTAGTCCAGCCTTTCTGGGAAATAACATAGATGTTTCTCAAAAAACTGGAAACTAAGCTCCTATATGATCTAGCTATGCCATTCCTAGGGATATACCCTAGGAATACAAAAACACAATACAAAAGTGCCCTCCTATGTTCATTGCAGCTCTGTTTACTATAGCCAGAATTTGGAAACAACCTAGGTGTCCGACAATAGATGTGTGGCTAATGGTATATTTACACAATGGAATACTACATAGCTGCTATGTTAGAATAAATGAAGTTATGAAATTTGCCTATTTATGGATGGACATGGAGACTTTTATGCTGAGTGAAGTAAGCCAGTGGAAGAGAATAGACAGACATAGGATAGTAGCACTCATATGTGTGATTTAAGAAAAAAAACAAAAGACAGTATGATAATAATACCCAGAGAAAATAGAGATGAGGGCCAGATGGACCAGCCCATTGTATGAAGCTTACCACCAATAGAAGTGAGAGCAATTAGAGAAATAACTACACTAACAACTACCATGACATGTTATTTCACCATGACAATGATAGTGAGAGAAATTGAACACCTGTCTCAAAGACAGGGAGGGGGGTGGAAATGGAGGGAAATGGGAGACATTGGTGGTGGGAAAGTTGCTCTGGTGAAGGGGGTATGTGTACATTTTATGACTGACATCCAACTACAAACGTGTTTATAACCATGGTGCTCAAATAAATATATTATTTAAAAAACACAATTTATTTTATTTACTTTTATTGTTGTTGTTGCTGTTTTTTGTTCACACACAGTGACGTTCAGGATGTTACTCCTGGCTATGCACTCAGAAATCGTTCCTGGCTTGGGGACCATATGGGATGCCAGGGGATCGAACCTCGGTTCGTCCTAGGTCAGTGCATGCAAGGCAAATGCCCTACTGCTTGAACCACCACTTCAGCCCCAATTTCTTGTTTTAAATCACTTTATTTAAGTACCATGTTTATAAACCTGTCATGATTGAGTTTTAGTCAAATAATGTACATCACCCTTTACTATTGCATGTTTTCCAACACCAATTTCCCCAATTTTTCCCCCTGTCTGCCTCTGGGTAGATATTTCACTTCTCAGTCTCACTCTCTTCTCCACTTCCTCTTTTCTCCCTTTTTACACTGTGATTTACACTATTGTTAGTAAAGGGGTACCATGTATATCACTTTATTCCCTATAGAACCCTGTTTTTGACCAAAGTTCCAACTATCATTGTCATGTTGCTTTTATATAATATTGAGAAGCATGGATCAGTAGAGTGAGAATCACAGGGATGGTGAATATGTGCATAGAGACACATACACTATGTGACAGGAGTGATAAGGAAGCAGTGGAAGCTACAAAAAGGAAAAAGTCTAGGTGGGCATCCTTAGAATTCCAACCAGAAGAGAAACTCAGTTTGCTACATATGCAACTGCCCAGGAAAAGACCAAAGAAACATCCCACAGTGGCACAATGCAAATGTCCAAAATTTCCTTAGAACTAAGTCTTATCTTTAAATTGTCCTGTCTCCTGTTTCACCTTGCTGACTAGCCACTGAGCATACTGGGAGTGAATCAATGTCCCATCTGTGCTACAGTCTTTTCTTTGCTGTTTACCTACTTCACGAACACATCTTTCCATTGTAGCCTTTCCATTTTGTATGCACAAAAGGGCAGTGCGGAAAAATCCCTTGAGACGTTAGAAATGCACATAATGGGAGCTGAAGTGATCAAGGCACTTGCTTCACATGAGGCTTAAGGGAATTTGATCTCTACCACTCCTCTGGTTCCTTAAGTTCCACAAGGACTGATCTCTGCGCACAGAACCAGGAGTAAGCACTGAGCACTGTAGTGTTTAGTGACCCAAAAGAGAAATTAACTTATTAATATATGAAATTAGATCCTGTTTAAATGGCGTGGGTGGTGTTGGGCCAAACCTGGCGGTGTTCAGGGTTTTTTTCTGACTCAGAAAATTACTCTTGGAAGACTCTGGGGGGATCATATAAGATACTGGGGATAGAACTTGGGTCTGTTCTGGGTCAGTCTGGGGTTGGTTGTAACCTACTACAGTGGTAATTTTCCGGCCTCATGTTTTACTAAATATTAAGTATCACTTAAAGAATCAAAAATATACCATTGTGTTAGAAAAATAATAAATTTGTATAAAGAGCACAGAGAGCAACCCAACCTTTTTTATAAGAGCTTAGTATTTAGATAAAATAATTTCACTGGTTCTTAAAGAAAAAGAATAGATAACTCAGGGCTGGAGTAATAGTACAGTGCATAAGGTGCTTGCCTTGCAAATGGCTGGCTTGGGTTTGATCCTAGGCATCTCATAGGGTCCCTTGAGGCCACCAGGAGTGATTTCCGAGAGCAGAAGCAGGAGTAAGCTCTGTGCACAGTAAGGTGTGTCCTCAAAACCAAAACAAGAAAAAAAACAACCCTGGATTATTCAATAAATGGTTTTGGACAAGTTCCAATTCATATATAACAAAATAGAAATAATTTTTCCTCTCAACACACACAAAATATTTTCTAGGTGAATTAAAGGCCTAATGGGAAAAACAACCCCCCCAAATACTAGAGTAACTTCAAGGTAAAAAGGGTTTCTTAAATAAGGTCAGTTTTACCAACTGGGATTTTCATAAGTTCTGTAGCTTCCTATTGCTTTTCATTGGGCTTGGGGGTCTCTCTGCTTCACTCATATTAATAATGATTCCAGAATAATGGAAAAAAAGGCTCAAATTGAAGCTTCACAGCAATTTAAATATCACTTTTCATGGTTTTCTCCCTCACATTTCTGCAGCATCCTGTCTACTAATATTAACACCACAGCTTGAGGCAGGTGCAGACCAATTTGCCTTTATGGATTCTTTGACCCCTGAAAGTCCTTGCTGTGTTTCTAAGCCCTTCCACACATGCCTATATCTATGTGTTTCTGATACAAAGGCAAATAAGAACTAAGGCAAGCCCTTCCTTTTTTTCTCATAGCAAACAGACTACAAATTATAAATGTACACAGCTCCCTGGTTTCTTTTAGTAATACAAGTAAAAACTACATATTTAGAGAAAATGCCAGCTTGATTTTTTTCCCCACAGAATGACAACACCAGGTTCATGGAAGTGTTAAAAATGAGACAGGCCCCAAATGGAATCACTTATGCTAAGTTTCACGTCACCAAACAGACTTAACTTATCGTTTAGCTTCTCCCAGAAACAGAATATTAAACCCAGCAATCAGAAATCTCCTGGTCAGCACTAGTGAAATCCCTGCTATCCTCCAAAAGAAAATGACCTTGCCACAACCAATCCACTTCTTGTTAGTTTAACGCCTTGTTTCTGCTCCTTTCTGCTGCAAATTTTTCATTTTGTAGTATTGTTACTCTTCAAGATCTCTCTGTTAGATGGGATGTTTCCCAATTCATAAATTATTAAACAAAGCAAATAAGATAAAACATCGTTTCATTGAATTTTGGCTTTTAATAAAGGTGATACTAGCTTAACAAAAACACCATGGCTGACAAATATGGAAAACTTGTATACCTAGTGAGAGGTCTTTGGAATCAAAATTTTTTTAACGTTGTGCAATCGTTAATTTTGTGGAGGGGATGACCAGAAATAGTGCTTACATTCAAGTTAATTCAGAGAACATAGAAGAGAATTTTATATGAATACCTTCCTCTCTCAGCACAGAATGAATGACTAATTAAATATGTTATAGGAAAACATCATAGCAGATGGTCCTTCCCATTAATGAGTATGTAATGAAATAATAAACAAGCAGGGGAGAAAGACATGAGAGGCTGCAGATCAGTTGTGCAGTGAGTCATTTATCTAAGGACCCTGAGGTCAGCCAATGAGAAAGCAGTGGTGCGAGTGAACATTGAATCTCCTCTTTTTCCTGCTGGTCACCTATTAATGCCTCGGATGATCTATTCAAATGATTGAGTCTTCATTGTGAAGTATGCAAGAAAAATATTCTGTTAGATAAATCTGAAAAGGGCAATTTCATTTATGAACACATAAGCAAAAGACAGAAGGTAATAACAAATGGAATCCAGCAATGTATAACAATAAAAATGCATATGACTGAGAAGCATTTATATAATAAAATGTATGTCAATATCAAGAAGTATATCATTATAATTCATTATATTGCCAAATATAAAAGGAGGCATAAAATTACTGCTTCAGTAGATGTTAGAAAGGCATTTAATATAATGCAAAAGGCAGTCTTAATAAGTAGGAATCTACTTCAATGAAGGTGATTTTCTATAAGCCAATAGAAAACATCATTCTAAATAGCAAATAAAAACTCTAAAACATTTCTATTGAAATAAGGAATAGGAAATGTATAGCAATAGGACCTTTAAATACTGTCTTGGGAATTCTAGTTACTATAAGGAGCCAGGAAAAAGAATAATAGGCAAAAGCACTAAAAAAGAAGCCCCAGAATTGGGTGCTGGGTTGCTTTCATGCTAATTACCAGGGAGTGGTTTTCAGAAGCATTGTCCTTTATTTTGTGCAAAGGCTGGTCAAAATTGCAAATCGCTTGACCAGGGAGTTGTGCAAACATTGCCAATTTCTTGCCTTACAGAAACTTAATTGGGATTTTATCACCAGCATCCCATATAGTACACCAAGCACAGCCAGGAGTAATTCCTGAACACAGAGCCAGGAATAGCCTATAAACTTCACTGAATGGGTGGATCCCTCTCAAAAAAAACCTAAACCCAGTAAAACTTATCCCATTTATAGTACAAGTTGTTATAATTCTCTAAATAAAGTTTTAGATTTCATTTTTTTGAGGGATGCTCAAAAATTTTTGTTTCTAATTTTTTTTTAGTGATCCTTGCTGAGAATGCAACTGGGTCTGCAGTATGTAAGGCAAGTGCTTTATTCCTTGTACTTTCAATCCCTCTTTGACTGAGAAAAAAGCATAAAATGTCAAGGATCTGATACAAATATTAAAAACAAAAGATGTAATATTTAGGGGCTAGAGCAGTGGCACAAGCAGTGGGGTGTCTGCCTTGCATGCGCTAACCTAGGACGGGCCTGGGTTCTATTCTCCAGCAACCCTTATGGTCCCCCAAGCCAGGAGTAACCCCTGTGCGTCACCGGATGTGGCTAAACAAAACAACAATAAAAAGATATAATATTGGGGCCGGGCGGTGGCACTGGAGCTAAGGTGCCTGCACTAACCTAGGATGGACCGCGGTTCGATCCTCCAGTTCCCCATTTGGTCCCCCGTGCCTGCCAGGAGCGACTTCTGAGCGAATAGCCAGAAGCAACCCCTGAGCGTCGCTGGGTGTGGCCCAAAAACCAAAAAAAAAGAAGATATAATATTTTAGTAGTTTTTTTTTTAATTTTAGTAGTTTTACCTGCAAGTAAAAATTGAAACAACACCCTTAGAATTTTGTTTCTAATAGAGCAAAATAACCCTAAAATAGCTCAAGGTAAAAATAAAATTTAAAAAGCATTATTTGCAGAAAATTTCAAAATCTTAACAAATAAGTAAATTGGAAAGGCACTTCATGTTGAGAAGACAATGTTGATAGAAATAGTAATCACCCCTAAATAAATGGAAAAGAAGGTACCTTCCTTGAGTTGGGGACATAGTAGAGTGGTTAAGATGTGTATATCATGTGCATTGACCTGGACTCAATCCCTGGCATCATGTGGTCTCCTGAACACCTCATGGTGGCCCTAATAGTCTTTAACACTCCAGGTCCTAAGCATCATTGCAATCTCAGGCCTCAGGACTGGACCCCATTTGGGTGACTGAATATTACCAGGATACTGGAGTATCTCTAGGATTCTGGAGGTCCCTAAGCACTACCTGAGAGCCCTTCCCCGTTATAAATACCTTTCTGGAACCAGAGTGATAACATAACAGGTAGGGTATTTGCCTTGCACCTAGATTCAATCCCCAGCCACATGGTCCCCCAAACCTGCCAGGAGTAATTTCTGAACACAGGAGGGTTTAGTAATTTCTTAACCAGAGGTAACCCCTGTGCATCACCAGGTTTGGCCCAAATCCCTCTCCACCCCCGAAAAAAAAGCATAATTTTGATTAGGAGCCTAACATTTTAAAAGTATCTTTAATATTTTAAATTTATATGACAGTATCTTGGTTAAATACTTCCAATTATCCATTTCCATGTGATTATGTCTTCTAATCTGACCTAAAGCTTGTGACCGTTGAGATCACTGAAATAGACAACTATACACCACAGACATGTGTTATAGGTCCCACTCATTGAGTATGCATTTACAAATTACTATTATCCCTTTCCTTTTTGTTTTTATTTCTTTTTCTCTTTTCCTTCTCTCCTTTCTTCTTTATTAACCCAACCTATGGTACTATTATATCATAATGCCTATGCTATCAGCTTTTTTTTTTCCAGGAAAGGAACCTCTATGCACAAGACACAGTAGATGTTACTACATAAGGTAGACTTATATAATGCCCACTACCATATTAATGGGAAAACCTTTCCTCTCCAAGATACCAAACCAACTTATTTTTTATATCTTTATTTATTCATTTACTTTTTCTTCTTTCTTTTTTATTTTTCTTTCCTAAGCCATTTTTTCAAATTTATTTATTTTCTCTTAATTCAATTATTTCTTAAATGCACTGACCCATTCCATAAGGGTTGGGCCTCCAACTACAATTCTATGAATAGATCTCTAAAGTTTGTCAATAAATGGGCATGAGTTTGCATGTGGTGGGACTCCACTATGTTTGCCTAATCTATACTGAAAATAGGCCATGCCCATTCTGTATATAGCCACTCTTATATATTATTCCTCCTCGCCTCTGTTCAGAACTTAGTCTATCTCTCACATCCTCAATCCTGAACCATTAAATCTCCCTATTTAACCCTCTGCATCATCAGTTCTTAACTCATTAGGAACCTGGATCAACTTCCTGTCCCAACAAGCCACCATCATCTAGCCCTGGCAAGAAGCTGCAACCACCTCTCCTGCTGCCTCATTCTATGTGGCCCTCTCTCTCTCTCTCTCTCTCTCTCTCTCTCTCACACACACACACACACACCGGACTGGAGCACGCTACCGCTCTCAGACCTAGAAGATTTCTCAGCTCAAGGACACTACTTGAACCTGTACTGCTGCAAATCATTTCTCAGTCTCAAGAAGATCATGGTGTGGGATGAAAATATACCCTGGATCTCATCCTTCCAATACTGTTTCAAAAGACTTATCAGTAATGGGATATCTATATTTTCTATGTATGTTTGATTCCTAAACAGCTATACCTGTTAGTGTTTCTATTCCCAAATGCATAGATGGCCCCTTTCACCCCCCTTTTTTTTTTTAAATTCTTACTTATTTATTATTTTATTTTTCTTTGCTTGTTCTGGTTCTGCTAATACAAAATTCTAGAAGAGAAGTCTAGCCTGGGATAAAATAGCTCAGGCAAAACCCAGGGAGGGCACAGAGACTGTATAGCTGTCATTTCTACCCCTTAATGCACCAACAATATAATATGGCTTTGTTCCTTTTTGCATTGGCACACTAAAATGGGAAAATTTTTTTGTATAGAAACAAGCTCTTATCTACTAGGGATAAGAACTCATAAATTTATAATACAGGGGCACCTCATACCCTGAGCACTTGTCATGGGGACTCAACTTAGACAGTACAAGATCAAACACCAACTCTCCAACCCCTAACTCTGGATCCCAATCTTAGAACACAGTCCTCTCTGCACTAGCATCAGGAACCAAAGTCCCCACTGGAGGAATCCCTAATACCACTCTGGCACCAACTTGCACCAGGCAAGGTGTTTATGACACCTGAAAGTGAGGAAACAGCAACAACTTGATCTAAAGATAGGTTCCCCAATCATTCACCTAATGGTGAAATGAAATCAGAAGACACTCTGTCCTTTGACTTGAACAAAATTCAAGATCACTAATTACAGAAGGCTGACTCCAACAACTGTGACTGAGCAGAACTTCTGGAACTATAAAGAAAGATTCTATCCTAGACTTCATCCTAGGACCTGTACAAAAAACCCAAGATCTCTAATTACAGAAGACTGACGTTGACAATGACAACTGAGAAGAACACTTCCTGGCACCATAAAAAAAAACAAACAACCTTGGGATTTGACAATGAGCATGGCCGTAGCCTATAGTTGATCCCATGTCAGTATGCTTCAAGGGTGGAGAAACCCTGTATCATTTAGGTCAAGAAAATTTCCTTTTTTTTGGGGCCCGGGAGATAGCATGGAGGTAAGGCG
>PVKC010048834.1:0-10832 GCA_004027635.1 Crocidura indochinensis | reverse complement strand
AATTTTTATTTAGAATTGGAAACGGATTCAAAATGTTCTAAAACATTGTTCAGGCCCAACAACATATGTCTGTGGGTTGAAATTGGTTGGTTGCCTGCCAGTTTACCATCTATTCTTGAATTTTGCTATTTCTAAAGCAAGAGCAGAGTGTAATGATTAGAGAGCTAGAATTTTCTGAATAACTTCTGTATATACATTAAATCCTAATAAACATTTATATTTGGGTTATAACACCATAAAAATGACTTTAGTGTAGTGTTTTCTTTTAGTTGCTTCTTTTGTCTAGTTGTCCTGAGAAAATTTATTTTTCTAACTTGCAAGAACAAATTTTCTTCAAGTCATTTTTAACAATCAAAATCCCCTGCAGTTAACTTATTAAAATAATATCAAATTAAGTAATTCCCTTTTACATGATATTTTCAAAGTAATATGGCATAGGATCTATAATAAAACACCTACAGTTATATGGATAACTTTTTAGGAGAGATAAAAGACTTTAAGTACCTGATATAATAAAAAATAACAATGCTTCTGTTTAAACATACAGACATATAGATACACGTGTGAAATCTTCACTATACTGGTTTAGAACTGTGATACAGGTGAGATTGGCTATATTATATATTTCATCACAGGTTTTCATCTATTAGCAGGGTAGAATTTCTAAATATAAGAATTGACATTTAAATAGTAATGATGAAGATACTATAGTAGAAAGAATACTGTTCAGTGAATTTGAAGTAAAATAGCACTATTCTCCATTTAAAATTTTTAACTATTCATGCATTGTATATAGTATATATAATTTTATGAATTATAAACATATGTAATAAAATGGAATGTTTATATTTTATATATGTATATATATATACATATATATGGTCTTGGTTTCGGGTTTTTGGGGCTACACCTAGCAGCACTCAGGGGTTACTTTTGCCCCTGCGCTCAGAAATTGCTCCTGGAAGATTCGAGGGACCATATCAGATGGCCAGGATCAAAGCCAAATCATTCCCAGGTCAGCTGCGTGAAAGGCAAGCACCCCACTGCTGTGCTATGCTCAGGACCCCATACATTCTCTTTTTATTATTTTAATTTTTACTATTTATTTTTTGGTTTTGGAGTCACACCAGGTGACGTTCAAGTGTTATTCCTGGGTATGCGCTCAAAAATGGCTCCTGGCTTGGGTGACCATATGGAATGCCAGGGATCAAACTGCAGTCAATCCTAAATCAGTGGCATGCAAAGCAAATGCCCTATCGCTGCACCACCGCTCTGGCCCCTCCTTTTTACTTTAATGTGCTTAAACCAAATATTTTTGTTTGACGTTTTAGGAGCTTACGTAAAGTCTCTTAAACTAATACAATAATTGTAATTTAATTAGATAGCACTAATTTCATTAGATAGCATTAATTATGTTCTCTACCTCCCACTTCCTGTGGAAATCTATTTTGAGAGAAGATAAACAGTATAAAACTTACTTAATGGTAGAATATAGTTGTAGCTAGATAATGTCTGAATGATGTTTCTGATAATTCTGAAGTGCAGTAACATTAAGATATCAATATCTTCTTTTATAAAGTATCCTAAAAAACAAAATGATGTATTTTAATATATGAGATGAAAATACAATATTGAGGGATTTGTCAAAGAGCCATACTAAAAAAAAGCTTTACATTTAGTCACTCTGGAAAGGTAATTTTTTAATTTTTTTATATTCTTGACATTGTTCACAAATTTTAAATGAAATTAATATATACAAAAATATTTTGTGAAATTTGTTTCATATTCACACCTATATCTTTTGATCTTTATAGAGTAAGGTAACAATCTTTTAATTATTTAACTTCTACTGCTTTGTTAGCATTTACCAAGGTCATGATTGTATGTTATTAAAATAATTTTAAACTATATAATAGGTCTATATTGCTTGTGGTATAATCATTGAGGATTCTATTTTGTGTTTAAAAAGTTGTTTTGTAATAGCTAACGGAATTTTTGTTATGGACAGCCAACACTATAATTAACTAAAATACATTATTAACGTTCATGTATCTATGTCTTTAATTTTATAAACAGACCTATCTGGCTACTACTCACTTACATTTCTTATTATTATTCACAATAACTAGCTATACCACTCTCAAATAGACAACATATTTCAAATGAAATGTATTCCTAAATATGTAATTTGGGCAATATGAACAAATTTTAGCCTTGAAGCAGTATAATTTAAAAATAATAAAATGTGGGAGCCAGGCGGTGGCGCTGGAGGTAAGGTGCCTGCTGCCTTGCCTGCGCTAGCCGAGGACGGACCACAATTCAATCCCCCGGTTCCCATATGATCCCCCCTGCCTGCCAGGAGCGACTTCTGAGCGCAAGGCAGGAGTAACCCCTGTGTGTCACTGGGTGTGGCCCAAAAACCAAAAAAAAAAAAATGTTAAATCAATATTAAATATATTTAGTATAAAAGTGTAACAATTTTTAAGTAATACTAATAAAATATACAATAAAATTGTAAATGTCATAGATTTGTTCGTTATCAAATTCAAGTGTATCGATATCACCAGATGTGATGGCCAGACATCACATTCCTTCTGAATGAAACTATTTGGGCGACATTGTCATGAAATCTTTACTTAATAATTTACACTGACCTTTGAGAAACAATGCTTTTTCAATTAGAACTACATGACTATTTTCAACTTAAGTTATTTTCAATCCTAACTCCAAGGAGAAAACTCACAGAACATTAGTAGATAATATCAGATAATATTTAACGAATTGCAGTGCAATCAGATTGAATTATCCCTAGGCACCCCTGGGGGTTGGTTTGAAAAGAACAAAAATAGTAGTATAGTAGTAACAATAATAATAATAGCAATAAATTATTTTTTCTTTTTATTCTAAATATGGAAAATGATTCGATGGACATAGTGGACAGGAAGTATCCGCTCCATGTTGGGGAGAGAAGAGGACCCAAGAAGAAGGAAGGGAAGGGAAAGAAGCCAAGGGAACAGTTGAGAGGAGAGGAAAAGAATGGGTAGATGAGAGGTGAGGAATGGAGGGGAAGGATGGAGGAAAAGAAGAGAGAGAAGAAGAGAAGGGAGTAGGTAAGAGGGGAGAAAAGGGGTGGGATGGGAGGAGGAAATGGGGAAAAGGGAAGAGCAATAGCGATACATTTTAAGTAGTATGAATTTTGGTCTACATTTTAAAACAAATATCAAATATTTTCTTATTTAGAAATCTCACTTCCTCTCTAAACCAAACTTTTCTCGTGAGGTCAGGGTCATTAGTATTTCCACTTCTAGTAACCTGATCATTCTGTGCCTTATATCTCTACTATAACAGTATTCTAACTCTCCTTCTGCCCATCTTTTTATTTATTTATTTATTTATTTTGTTGATAATTGAGCTAGACTTGAACAAATTTTCAGCATTTAGAATGCTGACAGTAAGAGACCATTTGATAACAGTAAATTAGAATTTCTGATAATATTTTTCTTGAATTACTTGTCATTTCCATCTGTTGGAGACTGTTTCTTTGCTTGCTTGCTTTTCCACTATACAGTTGTGGACAGTTCACTTTTGACAGTTTAAAGAGGACCATGTGCCAAGGAATGATTCTAGGATCTCCCCCTGCCCCCCATACAAAGCATGTAGTCTACCTCTTTGAAAGATCATCCTGGCCTGTTGGATAAACCTCAGTTTAAATACTCGTCAGTATTTATCCCTACTATGATCAGAGATAAATATAATTATTAGACATAACTATATTTTAAGAAAACAAACTTCAACACAGGTAAATATTTCAGCATATATTTAGCTCAGATGGAGAACTTAATTACCATGATAAATCATTAAAGAAGAAAGGAATTTCTAATTTTAAAATACATGCATTATACATAAGAAAAATAGTTCTTCCATGTCATGACAAACACTATATTTTCAAAAAAATCCCAGTTCTAAGAAAATGTTGAAATAACATGAATTTTAAAGAGAAAAAACAGGTAGGACACTTGCCTTACCCAACTTTTAATCCCTAGAACCCCTTAGAGGTTCCCTGAGCACAGCCAGAAGTCATCCCTGAGTGCAGAGCTAGAAGTAAGCCTTGAGGACTGTTGGGTGTGAACCAATAACAAAAGGAAAAAAAATGAAAACATAGGAAAAGTATTTTGGACTGGGATTAAATAAAACTTAACAAAGGCACAAAACATACACAAATCAGAAAATATTGCATGAAATTAAACTTGTTATATATTATAGGCACTATTCCATTTAGAGTATTACTGGTAGAAAATATTACAGCTATACTGATTTATTTTGTTTTGGGGGCTATATTTTATAGTGATCGGGGTTTACTCCTGGCTCTGTGCTCAGGGGTCACTCTTGGAGGAATAGAGGGTCCATGACTGACCCCTGGAGATAGATAAATATATGCAAGGCGAGTCACCTACCTACTACACTGTTGCTGTGACTCTCATTACAACTATATTCACAACAAAAAATGAAACTGACTCTCATGAGTATAAAAAAGCCAAGCAATAAATAAATGAATAAATAGATAAATAAATAAATAAAAATGCCAAGCAACAAAGCAGAAATACTAGCAAAATTCTTGCAAAAGTATGTGACAATAGAAAAATAATTTTTAATTAGAATAGAAATGAGGCATCGAAATAAATTTTGAGTGAAATTAACCTACTATAAAATATATATACGTATATATATTCTAGGTTTCAATTTATATAAAGTTCAAATAATAATCAAAACTAAAAAAATAGTCATATAGAGTGAGTGGTTAGTGACTGAAAAAAGGTATGAGTTCTTCTATCGTGAATTATAGTGTTGCTTTTGGTTTATTTAATTTTATTTAAGTATTTCTGCAGATTGTGTCCAGTTTGTAGTAAAATATTAAACTTTTTATTACACTACAGAAAAATAAAAATATATCTTATCCATGAATAACTGAGAAGGGTTTTAAATCAAAAGGAATTAATCTCAAATATTGTAATTATTTTGTCATTGTCATGACAATGAACTAGGACATTACTATCTCATTTTCAAATATGCCCCTTTGGCACTGAAATCTAATCAAATCAATTCAAAATTTGAAGATATGATTATTAGGGAAAGTCTAATCAGATACAATAACAAATTTGCTAAATAAAACAAATGTCAGCCATATTTGACTACTGTCAATTACTGATGCCTGTTAATTACTGTCAAACACTAATTATGCAATGTGCAGCTTCCCCATATTTTAATCTGGGCAAGCCAAGATAGAAAGTAAATCTGCTGTATTGTGTTCAACTATTGTGTGATTAGATTTAATCTCCTTGATAAAAGGATCTTTTTCCTTTAGGGAAAAAACATTAGCATATATAAAATCTCAGGAAATAAGCAATCTCAGGTGGAAATGTACTTGTGCACATGATGGTGTTCCCATAGAGAATTGATTCCATCACAAAAACTATCTGAGATTCCCTGTTTGAGCGCGTTTTCTTAAAGTGTAGTTGCTGAACAACTCATACCATGATAGTTGCTTTCTTCTTTACTGGTGTTTTATCACCTAGTGCACTTAGATATTCACTCTGCTTTTCCTTAATTGATACTTGCATACGAGAAATAGAAAATGGCTCAGCATTTCTTGCTATATTTGGTCAAAATTGACAAAGGGAACTGAGAAGATTAAATGACTTACACCCTTTAGTTCTCCTGTGTGTATATGTAAATGATCATTTCCTGGAAGTTTTTATGTTGCCTAAACTATTAAAGTGACAGTGGCATTTTATTCCTATTTAGTACTCTTATTTTATTTTTTGCTACTTACTAATGGAAGTTCAAAAGCTGTTCCACTGAACTTTTTATTTTTTGGAGGGACCACACTCAGCTGTGCTATGGGATCATTGTGAAGAGCTCAGAAGACCAAATGGGGTGATTGGGATCAAACTTGGGTCAGCAGCTTCATGCAAGGCAAGAACCCTACTCATTGTACTATCTCTCCAATCATTGTTCAACTAATCTTTTTTCTTCCATTTTATTATAAATATTGTGTACTCATTTGTACACATTTGTAGAATATAAAAAAAGATAGTATGGTAATAATATCCAGAGACAATAGAGATGAGTTCTAATAGGACCAGTCCTACTATAGACTTTCCACAACTTTCCACAAACATTCAGGGTATACAGTTAAGTCAGAAAGAATCACTTTTTTTCTACAAGAAAAAGTGCATGGTGTGTGTGTGTGTGTGTGTGTGTGTGTGTGTGTGTGTGTGTTGGGAAGTCTGCCACAGAGGCTGACAGGGGAGAGGGCAGTGCAGGGGGGGAGGGGATATGTACTGGTGAACAGTGTTGTACATTATATGATTCAAAGTCAAATATGAACAATTTTGTATCTATGAAAAGATCAACTGTATTATGAACAATCTTGTAACCATTACATTTAAATAAAGTACTTAATAAAAAAGCAATTATATTTATATAACATAAAAAAGATTTAGTGTAGGGTGTGTGTGTGTGTGTGTTGGGGCCACACTGAGCTCAGGGTTTACTCCTCTCTGTATGTTTAGGTCTAACTCTTCATAGATTAGCGTAATATATGCAGTCTCAGTAGATCTAACCCAGGCTGGCTGCATGTAATACAAGTGCCGTATTCATTGTACTTTGGTAATAACCTTTATAGAGAAGTGAATCTACTTTTCTAGATCAAGTCTCAATAAAAGTTTGATATAAATATTGTGATGTTTTACTCTCAATAGGATAGAGACTAAAAAGTTTAAGTATCCAGAGGATAAGAGATGTCAACAAGATAGAAAGATCTGAATGCAGACAAAGAGTGCCTAACACACAGTATTGTGTAGGGCTCATTCTACTCAAATATATTTTCACATGTCACTTTCACCACTTAGAATGCCCAATGTGCAATGACAATAACTATTATAATGTACTTGTGCAACTGACATGTCAGACTTTATCAGCATTTTGCTAAGCCTCCCCGATTCATGTTAAATAAATCCAGTACCTTATCACTATTTTATCCAGCTATTTCATCTAGCTATCTAGCTAGCTAGCACCTGTTCAATCAAAGACATTACCCAGTGGGGTAGCATAGTCAAATTCCTTTACTGAGATGTCCCTTTCTCATTATTTTTGACATTTTCAGGTTTTTATTGCACTCTGTCTGCTTATGGAAGTGGTCTGGGGAAATTAGACTTAATAGAGTTGTAGAGGCCACAGGGAAAGAAGAAAAGAAAGTGGACTGGAAGGAAGCTGAAATTAAAATGCTATTTTGGTAAATATCTGCCGTGGTGAGAAAACAAACAATTGCAATGCAAGTTAATTACTGGCCTGTCAGGAAAGTATAACATGAAGGTTATGCCACACATTGCTCAAGCCATCACAGCCAGAAGTCTTTTCCGTGGGGAGCAAACAGACTATGTTCTATCACAGATCAACGTAAGGTCTTTCCGGTGCATAGAAACAAATGTCTCAGAAGCAGTATTTTTCTGTAGCATTGCCAGGAGCTCTTAGCAGATCTGGAAAACAGGTCTTCCCACACATTTCAGAATAGGAGTGTGGTCGCATTGCCATAAAGGGTTACTACATTTTTAAAGACTCCTGGTAACCACATGATGTGATCATGCATCTCACCTGATACATAGACTAATTCCAGGTGATGATAATTCCCTGATACTCAATGCTGATGTCTGATATGTTTTCTCTCACAAAATCTTTAGTGGAACACATGTCAAACAAGATAATCCTTCAACTACCAAAGAAATTTGAAGTTGGAGGGATGTGTCTATTGTCAGAATAAATACTCCTGCAAAATTATAAGGCAGTGAAAAATGTCACTTTTCATGAGAAACAAACAGAAGAATTAATTTAATACAGAGATATAACGTTCTTGTTTACAAAAATATATGCACCTGTAAGCATACTGATGTTGATTTCCTAAATGCTAAAAATCACTATTTTCCTGCTTCTACTTAATCATAAAATAGATATTTGTCAAAATCACTAACCAGGATCAGCTATTACATAAATACATGTTATATATGTGTATAATATATATAAAGAAGAAAAAAATAGTGAAAAACTGTTTATTAGCAATGCATTGCTAACCCATGAACACTGGCATTGGCTAGTATTTACAGTTGTTTTCCATTTATATATTCAATGTTTTTTATCTCCATGGTTTTGTCAGATTATGCAAGAAAACTTATAATAAAATAAAAGGCCTTGAACTCATCTGGGAAAAAATAGATGAGGCACCTAGCATTTATTTTTATTTTGGAGCTACACTCAATGGTTTCAGGGCTTATTTTTGGCTCTACACTCAGAGATTACTCCTGGAGGTTCTTGAGAAACCATGTGGGGTATCAGAGATTAACTCTGTTTTGCTACTTACTACTGTACGATTATTCTGATCCCAAGGTATCCATGGGACCAAAACTATGAGATTTAAAATGGAAAATATTATTGTCAAAAAGAGTTTAAAAATTGGACAGAATTTAGGACATTGATGGAGGGATTCAACACTGGTGGTGGAAAAGGAGTTAGAACATTGTATGTCTAAAGTTCTGTTGTCTTTGTAAAACACTGTTCCTACATGATAATAATAATAATAATAGTAATAAAGAAACCACGTAACAGTTAAGTAATTATATGAAATATAGCTGTATTATTTTCTTTGAATTTTTTGTTTGTTATTTGGTGTTGTCAGGAAATTGACACAGAACCTCACGCACGCAAAACAATCTCTTGACCACTGAAATGTAGCCAGATATGGAGTTCTTAAAGTCTCAAATCTGAAATTCTTAAACTTTCTGACCTGGAGTATTTACTTAATTTTTTTAAATAAAGGTTCCACTTTGGGAACTATGAGTAAAATCAAGGAGGTATGAAAAAGTTGGCTTAAGATTACTTTTAATGGGCTATTGTGCTTAGGAAGCACAATATTTTATTCTGTAGTACAAAGACAGTATTTATTGTAACTATTTGTTTTTTAATCTCAAGTTACTTTTGAGGAGGGCATTGCAAGCAGTGTTCATTGTTTTAGTGATTATTTGTGACACTATTCTGCCTATAAAAAGTTCAGGGTCCAATCGATGGCGCAGCGGTAGGGTATTTGCCTTGCATACTGCTGACCCAGGACAGACCTTGGTTCCATCATCCAGCATCCCATATGTTCCCCCAAGCCAGGACAGATTTCTGAGCTCATAGCCAGAAGTAACCACTGAGTGTCACAGTGTGTGCCCCCCCCCAAAAAAAATAAAAAATAAAAAAATAGAGTCAATTCAGAGCTACTGAAGTCTATAATGCTGGAGTACACAAGCTACTCCTAATGTATTCACTTACCTCTAGGGACAAACTGGCAGTGTTTAAGGGAATTCAGATATGCACTCTACAATTCTCTAGAGGCCATGTGTAACTTAGGATTGAAGCTGGAGTGGAAACATGCCCTTTATTATATTCCATGTCGCCCTTTAAATTATTTTTTGGCATTTCAAGATCAAACTAAGTGTCTCATAATGAGAAGCAGTTAGTCTATCATGAAGTAGAATCCCTGGTCCTAAGTACTTTTTAATATAGTTTTAATTTTGTCAGTGGAAAAGTGATGTCAAAAGTATGCTTTCTAACTCACAGGGGCAAGTCTTTGAACCTTAATGTAATTAACAGAGTGTATCTAATAATTGACAGTAGCTATGAAATTTATGATTAGATGAAATGACAAATCAACTCCTATTTCCTTGTCTGTACTAACAGTGGGTGAAATAGGTCCAGGGTAACAGTGAGCCAAGTTTCTTCAACACAAGTTTGTATGGTTATTGTGAATTACATTCTCATCTCTGTTTCCTGTTTTTAAACAGCATTGAAAGTGGAACTAGAGCAATATCACAAGCTATTATTGCTCTTCTCTTGCTACATAGAAAATCAGGAAGTCCTGAAAATTGTGAAGACAGTCTAAAGTGATTTTTATTTCAATTTATAACTCAGGGATATTTTCATGTGTATTTTTTTAAATTAGTAAATGTATGCTTTAAGTAAAATGAACTCATTATTCTATATCTTCATTGATAATACTAATTCTATGTGATTTGGTATAAATAGGGTATAAATATATGATTCCTATTGTGTATTAAATGTATAATTATGATGTTGATTATTATAATTCATTATGATAATGAAAGTTATATATTATCAGAGAACAAGATATATTGAATAGCTATGTATATTCCATGTAAAATTTGATATTTGAACAACAAACTGTCAGGCATTATAAGTTTGTATTGGAATAAGCATGAATAGGTATTATTGATGAGATCTAGAAAGTCAAAATTATATGAGGAATATGATTCTTTGAAATTCTTTGTGAATATTTCTAGAGTGGCAACACAAAAAAGCTGAAATTGAAATTCTTTATTCTTACTTTTGGGTATATTCTGATTGAGAGTATTCTTGAACATATTCACTCTGAAATAGCCAAAGCAAAGTCATCATGGACAGTTAGATGTAAAAATTTTCTTCTGATTTATAGTAAGGCAAGTTAATTAATTTTGTCTCTGATGAGTTTTATTTCATAAAGACTACCATGGCTATTACTTTGCACGATTACAAGATAATGCTATAAGCCATCCCTGGTCAAAATATTACACTTTTTCTGAATTTACTTAGTAAAAAATGGAGTCAACAGATAAAAACCCTCAGACTCAAAAGATTTTCACAATGTTGGAAGATTCCATTCCAGTTTGAATTTGGGTACTAGCTTTTCTAAGTGATAAGGGAAAAGTATCACACTTAGATTAAATCAAGCTTATTAAATCTCA
>PVKC010048833.1:0-10811 GCA_004027635.1 Crocidura indochinensis | reverse complement strand
TCTCTCTCTCTCTCTCTCTCTCTCTCTCCCTCCCTCCCTCTTTCTCTTAAAAATAAGAATTTTTCTGATTATGAAGACAAGATTTATTTGATTGGTTAGAACCAGTATCATTCTTAAAAGTGATATTGACTAGAAAATGTAATGAATTGGGGCCGGAGATAGCATGGAGGTAAGGCGTTTGCCTTTCACGCAGAAGGATGGTGGTTCGAATCCCGGCATCCCATATGGTCCCCTGTGCCTGCCAGGGGCGATTTCTGAGCATGGAGCCAGGAGTAACCCCTGAGCACTGTCAGGTGTGACCCAAAGAGAGAGAGAGAGAGAGAGAGAGAGAGAGAGAGAGAGAGAGAGAGAGAGAGAGAGAGAGAGAGAGAATGTAATGAATGCACCTCTAATCTGAAGTTCTGTATGTTAAAGGAAATTTGTTTTTGTTTTTGGGCCACATCCTGTGGAAGGTGCAAAACTCATTGGGCAAAAACTTGTAGGAACCCAGGTTGTTTACATGATCTTAAAGCAGCACCTCTGAGATTATTTATAGATTCCAATAGTCAAGAGTGACCTTTATGTTGGCGGGAACTGGCAGCTGCCACTCTAACCAAATAATCAGAACTTGAATCTCCAACAATGAGATGAACTGATAGTGTGGACTTCTAATACCTCTATGAAACACCAATATCACCCAACTTGCATTGTTGCCACAGAGATTTTTGTTGTTGCTGTTATTGTTTTGGTTTGGTTCGGTTTGGTATTGGCTTTGGGTTCATAGCCTATCATTCTGGCCTCCAAGTTGTCACATAGTTTTAACCAGAGTTTACTCAAAAGGAAACAGACAAATTTTGATGTACATCATTTAAAAAGGTAATTGACAGGTTCTTACAAACTTTCCATATTGGAGGCCAAAGTGATAGCATTTGCCTTGCATGAGGGCTTGATCTGTGGCACTCCCAGTCAGGAGTGCAGGAATGATTCTTGAGTATAGGAGAGCCAGGAGTGCAGTCAAGTGTACCAAAAACCAAAAACCAAAAAAAGGGGAAAAAAAGAATTACTAGCAAGATGTGTGTATGAGTGTGCATGTGTGTTATGTGTGTTTGTACTAAATCTGAAGTCCAATCTGTTTGGACTAGCCACATTTCAAGTGGTTTTTACTTCAGCATTGAACCCACAGTTTTATCTTAAACGTGACTAAAAAACCTGGGATCTTGTACTGGCACACAAAAAAAAGGGAGACTGAAGAGATAATTAAGGAAATTTAAATATTCACTATAAGCTAAATAATATTATAATATATATACTGACAACATTAATGCTAATAATACTTATATAGAATGACTTTATTCTTATGAGATATATGTTCAAGTACTTAAGTGTAACGTGGATTGTCTACAAATTACTTTCAAATGGTTCAATAGGGATGGAGAAATAGTACAAGGATTAAGGCTCTTGCCGTGCCTGCTGCTGAGACCAATTTGATTCCTAGCACCACATTTATTCTCCTGAGTGCAGAGTCAAGAATAACTCCTGATCACAGCAGGTGTGGCCCAAACCCACCACTCCCTCCCCACAAATAAAACTTGAACAAATTGTAGCTTGATGATTAGTAGATATATAGACTTGATATAAAGCATAGTGTTATATTGGTGAATCTGTGGAAATGATGTTCTGATATTTATTTTATATTGTACTGTTTTCTCTTTAAGGTTTGAAAGGTCTGGGAGATTTGGGGCATTGGTGATGGGAATGTTGCACTGGTGATGGGTGGTGTTCTTTACATGACTGAAACCCAATCACAATCATGTATGTAATCAAGGTGTTTAAATAAAATAAAATATATATATAAAGAAAACAATAATGATCATGATATTTATATTACAAGTGTATTTTTATATATATTGTTGATTTGACCTTTTCAAACATCCAAAAGCATATATATATGTATATATATTGTTTTCATATAAGTTAGAATAGATGAAACATTTCTTGAATGCCTGGTCAGGTACTGTACCTATATTTTCCTCTTCAGTCTCTACAAGAACTCCTAGAGGCAGGAAAAGTCATAGGTGGTTGAAAGCTGAGACGCTGGGGGCTAAGAACTATTAAGACTCCCAAATGACCAGGCTTCAGGGTCAAGAGACTCTCTTTCTCACTCTAGGACCTTAAGTAATTTACTTTTCTGTATCCCATTCATGAATCCTGTTCCAAAATCCAGAAGGGAAGCCAGAGAAGTTAGCAACTTAGCAGAAAGTCACACAGCTACTAAGAAAAAGCCAAATTGGATTTCAAACCAAACTTCTGTGTCCTATCCCAAAACTCTTGGCTCAGAGCACCTCACTGGACCACCTAACTAGTTCTTTCATACGAAATAAGTTCGGGCTCTAATATGAAGGCTGTCATGTGAAATCAAGGCGAAAGTGCCTTTGGTAGAGAAAATTAGTCAAGTTGTTGGAGTAGAGTCAAGGAAAGGCCCAGAAGCACAGCGCTGACCTCCTTGGGGAAAAGCTTGGTAAAAATAAAAACACAACCATAACAACAGAATCATCTGATGCTCTGATTAAGAAGCATGAGTTGCCATGCCATGTGATCAGGAGGCGGAAATCAGCCGCCCCAGAGACATAGCCTGGCACAGATCCTATTGCTGGCAATGCCAAGGGTATTATAAGGGCTGGAGTTACACAGCAAGCTATACTTGCAGGTCTAGCGTGGGTTTAATCCCCTGAACACTATATGGTTCCCATGCAGAGCCAAGGAGTAATTCTTGAGTGCAGAGTCAGGAATACCCCTTGAGTACCACTGGGTATAGCCCCAACCCTACAAAGAAATATTATCCAGTTTTAATTTATTTTGAAATAAAAATTAAATTTTAAATGATAAAATGGAATTTGGTGAGGGTGGGATGATGTTTCAGTCACACCTGATAATGCTCTGATATTGCTTAAGGGTTGCCTCTGTCTCTACTCAAGAAGTCATACAGTTCCAGCGATCAATCCTGGGTCTGCTACGTTCAAGGAAAACACTTTTCAGCCCTGGACTTTGGCCCTGACAATGCAAATGTTTGCTTAATTTAAATTTGAAGATGATAAAGTTATGAAAGACTTGAATGAAAAACGACAAAGCTACTTGTCAAATATCCAAAGTAAATAGTGGAGCCAGAAAAATAGTGCAGTGGGTAAGGTACTTGGTTTACATGCAACCAGCTTGGGTTAATCCCCCCACCCTCCACCACTCCTTGTGGTCTCCTGAGTCCTGCCCGTTATCTTTGAGCGCAGAGCCAGGGATAAGCCCTGAGCACTGCTGAGTGTACACCTCAAACAAAAACAACAAAAACGGAAAGGAAAGGCACAGGGAGGAAAAGAGACATGAAGAAGGAGGAAGAGGGAAAGGGGAGGGTAAGGAAGGGGAAAACAGGGGAAGGTAGAGCAAGAATGATATGATTCAAAGATCAGAGCAGGGTATGCAGTGAGGACTTCTAAAGAGGGTGTCGTAGCTGTTCCCTCCTCTCTCAATGATGAAGATTCTCCAATAGGAATTAGTGCAGTGGCTCAAGAGTTCAGAAAATTGACCTGCTGAGAATCTATCTTGAACCACAAAACTCTACTTGACCTGCTAGAGGTGACTGACTGGCTGTCATGAAGAAACCTGTGGCAGCGACTAGCCAGGTGCAACCAATTATCTACTCAGTTGTGAAAACTTCCTCATTCTATTGGAAACTCATGACAAAATCTTCTCTTGGTAGTGGCAAAGCTATGCTGGAATCCTCATGCCTTCTTTTCAAATAACTCCTTGCTGGATTCAGCAGCAGCAGATCCAGTCTGTAGGAATGGCCAGATGGATTGAATGCCCATTTAAAGACAATGTTGATATTGATGGGGAAAGACCTTCCATAGAACCAGTCCCCAGCAGCATGGTCCTGAATGTGCAGGTCTAAATGAGCAACCAAGATCAGTTATGTAGTGACCAGAAGTATCAGATACGTGAGTTAAGGAGTGCTTCCAAACTCTGTTCTCATCCTGAACTTGTTTAGTTATCTGGTCAACCTTGCCAGAGCCCTTAATCCAGACCTGTCTAAAAGGTACTCCATTAGGTTCACCATCGAGGTCTTATGTTTGATTTTTCCAAGTGCTTCTTCTGGACCAGTGTCTTGTGATCTGTTCCTTTCTATGGCCCCCATCTAACCTTATTTCTTCCTTTGGACCTCATGTCCTACTTGGCTGACATTTATTCTCCTATCACATTTTTCTATATTGGTGATTTTCACCAAAATTCATATAACCTCTGGTTGAGAGATGCTGATTTATGATCAACTGGTATGTAATCTCTGAGTGATTTAAGTCTCTGGGTCTTTTAAAACTGAATTATTTATCCAAAGCATGAGGAAATACACACACACACATATACACACACACACACACACATACACACACAGAGTGCACTATGTAGAACAGTGACTGCAGCTCAGAAGGACTCATATTCCTTGGGATCTGCTGCTTTCCCACCAAACTTGCAAACTTGCAGAGGTCTGCCTGGGAAAAACTTACACAGCTCAGTCTCTGATCTGAGAATATTCTTCATTAAGAGAATATTAAAGGAGTTTTAGTCAGACAACTCAAAGACTGGATGTCAGCTGCTTACCACATCATGTGACTTTCAATATCAAAGACTGCTGCTGGGAAGGAAATGATGATGCATCCAGCCCTTAGAGGAGATCTGTGCGCACTGTAATTAGAATACTCCATTCTAGTTCAGTGACTGAAGAGTCACATTACCCTTTAAACTAGGCAAACTCATATCAACATCATAATATTGGATGTGTCCCTCTCTCTTTCTCCTTCTTCCTCCCAGACATTTGGTCTTTGTTTTTTATTTGATGTGAAATTCATATGAGACACAACCATTTTAAAGGTATGACTCTGGCATTTAAAACAGTCATAGTGTTGGACAACCATCACTTCTCACTAATGTCAGAATGTTTTCATCACCCTTGAAGAATCCCCTGTAGAAATTAGGTTTTCATCCCTAATTTTTTCTCCCCTTCCATGCTCTCACAGCAACCACTAATCTACTTTATGCCTCTTTAGAATTAATTATTATGGACATTTACTTTAAAAAGAATCAGACACTGTATAATGTTTTGTGTCTAGTGTCTTTCCCTTACCATTTCATTTTATTCACCTTTTTATTTTTATAATTGAATTCACTTTCTTTTTTCACATTTTTGTTTCGAGAGCATTACATTTTCAAGATTCTTTCAAATTGTGGCAAGTAACAATACGTCATCCCTTTTTAATGAGTGAATGATTTGCTGCTGAATGAATACATCACTCTTTGTTTATCCATGCAACTATTAATGGACATTTTGATAGTTTCCACCTTTAAAGTGGTATGAATAGTGCTGCTGAAAACATTCATATAGAAATATCTATAAAGAGATGACTTGTGGGGTCATGCTTAGAAGGGCTAAGGATCAAACCTAGACCTACTGGATCAAATGCATGTGATTTATGCCTCAAACGTATATTTTTTCTTTAGGGTTATACACTTGAGAATATACCCAGTTGAGATTGTGAGGTTATATGGTAAATGTGGGCTTATATGACCATATATTTAACATTTAAGTAATTGCAAATCTGTTCTCCAAAGCACCTGCATCATTTTGTATCCCCATCAATAGCAAATAAGGCTCAAGTTCTCTCTTTTATCCAATGAAATACAACAAAACAATGTGTTTTTCATAGAATGCTGGCCAAGAGCATTTAAAATGGTCCTCTTAAAGGGTGAGCCTAAATCAAATACTGGTGGACCAGCTGCAGGATGATCTTTCCTCTGCTTTAGGAAAAGACTGTACTAACATTGTTCTGCTCTTGTGCTGCTTCCTTGGTCAGCTGCTCTACAAATTTTGTCGTCTGGAACCACATCCAGTAGGATTGGTGAGATAAATGCTATGCTAGGGATTGGGCCCAAGATCTCTCTCACATACAAGGCATGTGCTCTACCATTTGAGTCACTCCCTAGCCAACTTTTACCCACATTCATTTTAATAAATTTTTTTGAATTAGGGGTATATTTGGCAGTGCTCAAGCTTATTTCTGGCACTTTTGGTGGGCTAGAGAATCATATGATGTACAGAAGATCCAACCTGAGTTGGCTCTGTGCAAGGCAAATACCCTACCTGCTGTACTAATTCTCCAGCCCCAACTCTGACTAATTATATATTGTTCCTCTTGAAATTATCCCATAGTTCTCTAGTATAATGTTAATTACTTTTTAGACCTTTTAGATTTCCTTCATCTCATCTCATTTTGTACTCCTAATCTTTCCTCAGCTTCTGTTATTCTGCTACTCAAACCTGTTGAAAAAAAAATTGGGGGGGGGGTGTTTTTAGGCCACACCCGGTGATGCTCAGGGGTTATTCCTGGCTATGCGCACAGAAGTCGCTCCTGGCGTGGGACCATATGGGAAACCAGGGGATCGAACCACGGTTCGTCCTAGGCTAGCACAGGCAAGGCAGGCACCTTACCTCCAGCGCCACTGCCCAGCCCCGAAATTATTAAATTTTCATTTAAATAAGGTCACACTGGGAAGTGCTCAAGGACTACTGTTGATTTTATGCTTAGGAGCTATCTGACAGTGCTCAGAAGACCACAGGTGTCACTGAGAATTCCAACTAGGCTCATTGTTGATGCAGCTTCAAGTAACGCAAGTGCATCTTCTCTACTATTGCTTTGATCCCTATTCCACTTCTCATATTCTTCATTTATCTTACTTCTGATGGTTGTTTTTCATTATTTTTCTCTCATACTTTCTTTTGCTTTGCTGACTACTTGGACTATTATTTTTTTAAGTTCATTAGACATCCTCAGTATGGTGTCACTAAAGTCACTCTTGAGAGTTTGCAAAAATAATTGGTACTGATAGAGCCTTCTGTTATTACTTTTGCTCATGAAGCTCGATGAACTTCTATGAAGTTTCTCCATTGTGTTTGCTGTGCTCTGAGAATGAATATTTTTAGTTAACTTCCTTGAATTCTCTGAGAAAGTAGACTGGGGTTGCTCTTTTTCTTTCTTGCCTGTCTCCACCCAGTGACAGGAGGTATAAGTGTTTAGAGTGTGATGCATGATAAGTAGAATGGTTAGTTCTGGATACAAGCAATAGTGAGCAGAGTAATATGTGTGAGGAATAATTGTTGGCCTGGAACGTTGAGTGAGCAAGAAAAAGGTCTGAGATGTGAGCCTGTGGTTATGGTGGAGGCTGGGCAAGTAAAATTGATTAATTTTTTTAATTCTGCTTTGATGGATCAAAAAATTGAAATTAGGGCCAGAGAGATAGCGTGGAGGTGGGGCATTTGCCTTGCATGCAGAAGGACGGTGGTTGGAATCCCAGCATCTCATATGGTTCCCCGAGCCTGCCAGGAGCGATTTCTGAGCATAGAGCCAGGAGTAACCTGAGTGCTGCTGGGTGTGACCCAAAAACCAAACCCCCAAAAAACATTAAAATTAGGGGGCTGGAGCGATAGCACAGCAGTAGTGTATATGTCTTGCATGTAGTCAACTGGGCTCAATGCCTGTCATCCCATTTAGTCCCCTGAGCTCTCCAGGAGTAATTTCTGAGCACAGAGCCAAGAGTAACCCCTGAGTACTGCCAAGGCCTAAACTCCCCACCCCAAATTGAGATTAAATGAGTCTCAGTTACTTGCTTATAATCATGAATTCAGTTTTGGCTGTTATGGGGTGAATTGTGTCCCTTCAAATAACATTAAAATTGGTTTTGGGAGGCTGGAGTTATAGTATAAATGGCAGGCTTTTGCCTTGTATATGGCAGACCCAGATTTGATCCCCAGCACCAATATAGGGTCTCCTGAGCATCATCAGAAGTGCTCCCTAAGTGTAGAACTAGTAGTAACCCCTCAGTATTGCCAGGGATTACCAAAAAAAAAAAAACAAACAAACATTCATTTCGGTATCTTAATCCCTATAGTAATACAGCAAAATGAGTTCTTATTTGGAAAAAAGGATCTTTATAGGATTCAGCTAAATGGAGTAATTAAGGTTGAATACAGTTCAGTATGCCTGCCAGACTTATTTAAAAAAAAGAGAGAGAGGCAGAGAGAAATTTAGTCACAAAGATGTACTAAGGGAGAATAACTGAACAAAAAGACAATAATTAGGATGATACTTTTATAAGGGATGAATAGATGAGTAAACCACCTGGAGCTGAGAGGCCTGGAACAAGTTCCTTTGCACTGCCTAAAAAGGAAGAAACCTGATGACAAATTGATTTCAGATTTCTTACTTTCAGGACTGTCAGACAATAACTTGTGTTTTTTTGTTGGTTGGTCTTTATTTTTGTTTGTTTGTTTGTTTGTTTTTGGGCCACACCTGGTGACTCTCAGGGGTTACTCCTGGCTATGAGCTCAGGAATCACTCCTGGCTTGTGGGACGCCAGGGGATCGAACCACAGTCTGTCCTAGGCTAGCGCAGGCAAGGCAGACGCCTTACCTCTAGAACCACCGCGCTGACCCCATGGTTGGTCTTTTATTTAAAAAAAAAATAGTTTCCTCATCTGTAGACCAGGTTTGTTCTTTGGAAGAAAGAATTTCCAAAGTTCTTTCCTGTTTCTTTTCTCAGCCAAATAATAAACACGCTGACCAAACTGAGGGTCACTCAGACCTGAGTTTATTCACGAAGAGTAAAACTGTACTCACAGCAACAAGGAGAGGAGCAGACATGTGAGCAAATGACCACTTACAGTTCTACAACAGTTCAAGAGATCAAGGAAACACAGAGCATGGATTATCATTATAATTAGGAGGTCAGGAGAATTGAGAGCAGCTTTAAATAGAGTATGATTGTATGCAACCTATGTGCTCAAGTAGGTTACAAAGCTACAGTCTAGAATGCAGTGCAGTAAGTGTGTGCTGAGGACTTGTAGATCTCATTATCCACACACAATGTGAGCAGTAACAGAGATAATGGAGCCAGAGACTCTTATGGTTTTAGGGTATCACTGAGTCCCCCCCATTCCAACATAGTTCTATCTCTTGAACAACTGACATAATCTCCCAGTCTCATAACCTCAATGAAATTAGGATAACAATTTCTACCTGTGCTATGACAGAGGCTTACTCAATGCCACTGACATGGTTTATGTCTGAGATAAGGTGAACTGCTCTTGGGAATAATGATTATCAAAATTGAGGGAACTTTAAAAATACCCAGTGTCCATCTCCCCAAATCTCTGGTTAGAACCTGAGATGAATATACATAGAGGATTATTTGAGTTAGTCTATGAGTTTCCAGGTTCAGAAGGCATCAGGCAAATAAACCTTGCTGTAGAAAATGAGCTGAACTTGATGTAGGATATAGACATATTCCAGGATCCTTAGCTACAGTAATCTGACACCAACAACAGTGACTGTGAAAAATAAAAGTGTATTGGCACTACAGACAATGACTTGGGTTGGACAACCTTGTATGCCTGGAGCCTAGAGTTGGTCTTATGTCAGAAAACTTCAGGGGTAAGGTCTCCTTATATATAGGCCAAGGCTTTTTCTTTCCATATCCCCTATATTTTGCTGGGTCTATGCAAACAACTGCCACTCTAACACCTTCTTTGCTGTGCTCCTTTGACTCATCCTTAATGAAATAATGTATTATGATCAACAGTGTCAACAATACTATAGCCTTTAATGTTAAAGGAGTTACATAAATTTTGTGACTTTAGATTGCTTTGTGTACTGCTAAGAAATGTTATAATGTGTTACAATATGGGGACTTGAGGGACAATGTAATTGTGCATGCGTTCTGTTTTATTTTTCTTATTTTTTGGCTGAAGATGAGAATTCTGTTTATGGATGATTGTCTTTCCACTGTAACTTCACTTTGTCCTCTCTTTGCACCTTTATTTTCATAAATAGAAGAAAAAAATAAAAAAGAAAATGAGCTTACCAAGAGATTGATCTTGGACACCAGACAATGCAGATTTGAGATACTGTCTTTTAACCTATAACATAAATGAATTGGAGCTGACCTCAGAAAACAAATGTAGGGTAAGTGATCTTTGTCAGATTCCTCATAATTCTTACTTGGTATGAGTGAAGTGCACCTTGTGCACATAGGGACATGGACAACACACAGAATAACATACGTAGTCAGAGGATTGTGCTTACATGGGACTCAGTAATACTATGAGCACAGAGAGGGAAACTCATGAGAGAGGGAAATCAGGTTAGAGCATGAAGATCTCAATAAAGATTCAGAGATATGGTCTTGAAAAGGACAGTATTGCTGTTGGTAGCTACAATTCTATCTGAGAGACTAACTACATTATGCATACCTGGTCATGGTTCCAAATAAACATTACCTGAGTTGAGAAAAATATAGAGCATTGAGTATAATGTGGGAAGGAAATCAGAACCAAATGACTGAAGATTTTGAGGAAAATTTTTGTCACCATAAATGACCTGCCAGCCCTCTGGATACATGGTAGGGATCACAGGGTTAGAGAAGAAAGAAATTTGTTTTGTTTGATTAAGAACAATGGAATACTATGTAGTTGTTAGGAAAAAAATCATGAAATTTGCCTATATATTGATGGATATGGATACTATCATGCTGAGTAAAAGAGTCAGAGAGATATAGAATAGTTTCACTCATCTGTGGAATTTAAGAATTATAAAATATGATTATGGTAGTAATACCCAGAGACAATGTAGATAAGGGCCAGAAGGACCAGCTCACAAAGAGTGGTGATCACAGTTAGCACAATTAAATAAATAACTGCACTAACAACTACCATGACAATGATAGTGAGAGAGAGAGAGA
>PVKC010048832.1:0-10829 GCA_004027635.1 Crocidura indochinensis | reverse complement strand
ACATACCATATTTTCAACCCTGAGTGAATGGGTCTGAAACAGAGTAGAAACAAAGAATTAATAAACCAAGCCAGTCAGGAGAGAATCATGAATTTAGTTTGCTTCTTACCTTGTGGTCTCTCTCTGCACACCAAGCCAAATCGAAACCTCTCTTTATTCTACCAGTACAAATTTAACCAGGAGGAAGGTCAAGTGAGAAACAAAAGTACCTATGCAGGCGAACTTTTACAAGTCAAAGGGCTTGGTGAAAAGAAAGAGGAAGTGGGGGAAAGTTTTGAATAAAGGCAGGGTGTGACCTAACAGTTCACCTTTTCTGCTCAAAAATTTTTTTTGAGAATGGCTACTTAAGTTTTGTTCTGTAGTTCTGTAAATATGAATATGTGGAAACCCCAGTGTGGCTGTTAATAGGGTGTGACCTAACAAAGGTTCAGGTTTTTGAAGGGTATCCAGCTACTAAGCTTAGATCATTGAGACAAGGACAAGGGAGCAAGATTGTTTGAGGAATCCAACGCACATTACAAAGTACTGGAATAGGCACAAGGGAGCAAAACTGAGGAATCTGACATGTTACAAAGTACTGGAATAGGTACAAGGTCAAGCAGGGCAAGGAAGCATGTGCAAGGGTCCAACTTTAATCCCTAATACTTATTAGTTTCCCAAGCATTGCCAGGTGAGATCCTGCTGAATGCCAGAATTCAGAGGCCCCAGTAGTACTGCACTGCTAAGCTGACTGGTTGGATGAGAATCACTGGGAGTGAACCCTTCCACTCTCCAGCATGCACTCCTTTCCAAATGAATAAGAAACGGAAAACTTTATTATCAGTTAAAGGTCCCTGGGATTTTCAAAGTGGAGTGCAAGAGTAAGGTCCTATTATGAGGTATGTTTTGTACTCAGTGCCTTAGAAAGGCTCTTCCTGAGTTAGCAATTTATAACCTAAGTGGGATACCCCTTGTTCTGGCCTCCAGTTGGTCTTCTCTGGCATTTGGTTATGTGAATTGGCCTCTTCTCTGACATCTGTCAATTCTCAATTGTGCATGCCTTCAAAACTCAGGTTTTGACCAATAAATAAAGGCAAACACTTCTGCCCCAACATTTTATTCAACTGAGGGTAATCCAAAACCTGTTATCTGGGGGCCAGTACCATGAGGTGAAATAAGGCAGCTCTTTATTTTATCCTCTTTATCCTTTCTTTCTCTGGTCCACTCACCTGTTGCAACTCAGATGGGCATATTCACACATCGGCCACCAACTACTTTAGAGCTTTAATAGCCCTTAGACTGACAAGGCCTCTGGTTGTGGGTGCTCACGTGACAGGCTCTTTCCCTCAGGACAAGGCCTCTTTCCAATGTCTGTCTTTCTGTCCTGCCCACTACCTCTCCCTTCTTCCTCTTTCTCACACAATCACCTAAAATATTTTTTCAATCCTAGAGGTACACAGAAATTGTGTATTCCCTGGTGATTTCCTCAGCCCTATGTAAAAGAATAGATGTGAAGGGTGCCAATGGAAAGGGTCTTGTTTAGCTTTACCAGCTGCTACTCTCCTTCCAGTTGAGACTTGGCCAGTGCTGCCATCTTTGTTCATTATAATTCCCAGTGTTTGAGTTACTATATTTACAAGGTCACCTTGGCCACTGAGTTGGGACACCAACCCCTGAAGGCAAGAGCTATGTTGTCCCCGGAAGCCCAGCTATGGCTTGGACAGCCAGAGGAGATGCAAATAGAAAGTAAGACAACACAACAACTTTGTGAACCATAAATCTAAAAAGGATGATGTTAAAAGGGTGTTGAATTCCATGGTTTGATTTGGTGCCAAGATCAAAATCATATCTGGGCATGTTTAGATTATGTAAATGTCATTTGAAGGTGATTATCTCAAACACCTATGTGGTTTTATTACTCATCTGTACAGGTAGATTGTGTGTCTTCTATTAATGACTAATAGGACCAGGACACAGACAGGAGTCATTCAGTATTATTACACCTACTCTTGCTTAAAGGATTACTTTATTGTTAGAATGTCTCATGCATAAAGAGTTTTTATTGTTAGGGGAATGCAAATAAACATGAGATGTTGTCTCACACTGGTGAGACTGGCATATGCCAAACAGACCAGAAAGAATAAAGTTGTGGGGATTTTACTAAAGTAAGGAACTCCTCTTACTTGCCATTGGTAGGAAAGTCATTTGATTAAGTCTCTAAAAACAGCAAGGATATTTCTTGGGTTTTTTTTTTTTTTGGGTCACACCCAGCAGTGCTCAGGGGTTACTCCTGGCTCCATGCTCAGAAATTGCTCCTGGCAGGCACGGGGGACCATATGGGGCACCAGGATTCGAACCAATGACCTTTTGCATGAAAGGCAAATGCCTTACCTTCATGCTATCTCCCGGGCCCCAGCAAGGATATTTTTAAAAAATAAGTGGGAATAAAAATTTCCTAGGACCCATCAATTTCACTTCTCGATATCTACCATCCAAGCATAAAATACTAATTCATAAAGATATGCACATCCCTGTATTTTTGCAACATGAAGTACAATATCCAAGATATAAAATTCACTCAATGTCCAATTATAGATAAATAAAGTTGTGAGATACACATACACATAAAAATGGAATAAGATGCTATTGTTAGAATAAATGGAATATTGCAGTTTCCACAACATGGATAAAACTGAGAAATAAGTGAGAAGGGGAAGAACAAACATGGGAAGATGTTCTCCATCTGTGAGGTATAAAGAAACAAAGGAACATGGGGCTGGAGAGTTTGTAGAGCAAAAAGGGCATTAGCTTTGTAATTGAATGACCGGGGTTTAATACCTAGCACTGCCTATGCTTCCCTGAATGCTTTGAGCCCTGAGTGTAGCTCCCAAGACAAAATGAAGCAAAGAAAGAAAAAGGGAATAGATAGTATAGAATCATGAAATATCATTGGACTTGAATTACAAAGATGAGAATACCAGGGAGCTGGGTAAGGGAAGAAAGGCAGAAAATATGAAAAAATAGGGTCCCTTTAAATATAAAAAAATTTTATGACTATAATGCATCTCTGGGGCTGGTTTAACCTCTCCACCAAAAATACTCTAACTGGATTGAAATTTGGACATTTTCTACAGGAGTTTGATCCTTTTCAATTCTATCAGCATAGAGTAGATTTTCCCTTTTGCTCCCAATGAGTGGAGGTTTAAGATAGTCTGAGCCTTCTCTTATTTTAAAAAAGGAAATCATTTGTTTCATGGTTTATTTTAGTCGCATTCTTTCCCCAGAAGTTGTTGTTTTGTCTGCCATTTATCTTCTTTTCTGATTATTCATGGGTTTTTTACTCTTCTTATTATCACACTCATTCCTTTCCCCAACTCCTATTTTGTATAGACATGTAGTTCCTTAGAGGAAACCTTGTAGGGACAATCGCTGTGCTTGAGTGGAAGAGGCAGAGCACAGGTGTCTCATGAAAAACATTATCTCTGTTTCTAGTTTCTTTTCTGTCACAGCAACATCATGGCTCATCAGCCAATCAACTTACTTTGAATTTGTGTGCCCATTACTTTCTGGTAGATTGTTAGATAGGATGTCTGTCTTCAAATTTTTTGTCCTCCCTACATCCAGGTGGAGATGCAAATGATACATCTATAAAATTATCAGCAACCATCAAAGTGTTCTTCATCCCTGAATGTGGAAGAAAGCAAGTTCAATGTGCCCTGGAATGAATCAAAGAGGTGGCATGAGAGGTAGAAAGAACCAGAGTCTTGGAAGTCATCCTGTCTCCATCTCTTATGGAGGTACAGAAGATGGAAATGATTAACTTAGGGGTCAGATATAGGAAAGAGAGTATTCTGAGATGCTTCTCAAGTGGTCCTTGGTGCCAGTGATGATATTAAGAGGGAAAACAAGGCACTTGCCTGACCTGCATAGTAAGCATGTCTTTTAATTGTGTGCTTTGGCTTTCACACAATCTCAGAATTATAACAGCTCTATTATCCTCACAATGTTCTCTCTCCTCTCTTTTTTTAAAATATGAAATGCTTCACGAATTTGTGGTCATCCTTGCGCATGGGGCCATGCTAATCTTCTCTGTATCATTCCAAATTTAGTATATGTGCTGCCGAAGTGAGCACTCTCTTTCTCTTTATTGGCATCATTTCACTTCCTCCCAGGTATCTATTTTTCATTTTTTCTTGTCATCCTCTCAAGCTTTCTTGCAGAACTTCTCAGTGATGAGGGTTTAGGCAGCAGAAGTCCATGGTCAGAAGTCAAGGGTGAATGAGGAAGCAATGATTTGGTTTAGCATTATTATTTTTAATATTGAGATCACAATAATATTGATAATATTAAAGCATGCTGGAAATCAAAAGTTGTTCAATTTGGATTCTAAGACTCTGGTTTTGTGGAGAGGGCTTGTGGGTTACTCCTTGCTCTGCGCTCAGAAATCAGTCCTGGCAGGTTTGGGGTACCATATGGATACCAGGGATCCAATCTGGGTTGGTCACATGCAAGTAAAATGCCCCCCTTCCCATTGTTCAATTGCTTTAGTCCAGTCTCTGTTCTTAGGTAAGAGCACTTATACAGAGGAGGATGATTTAAGTTAGGAAAATTCATTTAAATACATCAAATTTTCTCCCATCGATGTTTCCAAACACTTTCCCTTTAAAGCATTATCTCCTTGTGTCTCTGCTGTGTTTTCCAGACACCCTTTCCCACTTCCTCTCCAGCATTTGGAAGAGAATGTGGCAGGTCAGAGGAGGTACTCAACACCAACTTGTTAATAAAATGAATGTAGAATTGTTGGAGTGGTGGAGTTGAGGAAATGCTTTAGAATAAGAAAGAGGCTGAGGCACCAAGAAGCTGGAGAATTAAGGCAAGTTATTAAACAAATCAGAGCCAAGTCGTTTGACATGAAAGCAAATATACAGCACCAATAAGATTATCTAAATCTCCTGGACCTCTAAAGTAGTCACGGGTCTCACTACTCCTGGCTTCATACAGACAAGTGAAAGGGAGACACGACAGAACTTTCTGCTTATGAAAGTGCTCCCAACCCTTTCCCCTAGGAGGTGTGTGTGGTCTAGTTGAACCAGTCTCATTTGGTTTCAATTTTGAACTAGTCATTCCTCCCACTTCCAACTCCACTTGGTGCCCGGACAGTCCTTTGATCCTAGCTTCAGAAACTGAGCAGATCATGGCACCAATCAAATCCATATTACTTAGGAGATTTGCTTGAAGTCAATTGCTATACCATGTTGTCTCAGTCTGAGCGGTGCTTTTGTATTTAGTCCATCTTATTCTTGCTTACAAACGTTAAGCTCCTGACTTGTTCCTTAGATTCATGCATTCTTGCTTTCATAGTCAGAGCGATTTTTTTAAACAATGAAAACCAGCTGAACAGATGATGTGGCCAGGGAATCAGCATCTGCTGGTCCTAAAAGAAGAAATGCAGATTTAATTCCATCGCTGTCCCACTTTCCAGTATGACTCTTCTTAAAGAAACTGACATTTTCTTGGTACAATTCAAGCAATCATTGGTTGTTCTTTTTTTTTCCCCAAGGAGACAACTGTCTTTAGATACTGGAAATCTAACTGAATAAAGAGCTAAATGAATATTATACCTGAACAATTTTGGAGATCTTCTGCCTTTCATTTTCAATTTAATGTTATAAATTTTACATTTGCCACTTTATCAAATTCTTCTCCTTACTTTAATTTTTTTTTTTTTTTTTTTTAGGTTTCTGGGATGCATCCAGCTCAGCTGTGCTCAGAGCTTATTTCTGGCTCTGTACTCAGGAATCACTTCTGTGATCAGGGGGCAAGTTAGTGTCAGGGCTAGAACCCTGGTTTGTTGCATACAAAACAAAGAGCCTGACGCATTTTGCCTCAATCTATATTTTCCATACCAGTTTCTCCTCCATTTGAATAGTGATGTAGATTAAGTTTTCTGAGCTTGAAATGATGATAGAGGCCATTAGGGCAGCCAAGACACAGAGAGGACTTGGGATGGGAGGAATCAGACATAATAAGCCTAATTGTGACACCAACAATCAAGTGTGAACAAAGCTAATAGACATGAAGGCTTGTGAAGATATGGGAAGTCTTTTCGAGATAAGGAATTAAAATTGGCAGCCAGGGAGTAAGTCACAGACATAAATTCAGCCATGAACATAAATACATAAATACCACCAAGATATCTAAAACTGTTGTTGCTAGGTAAAGCCACAAAGAGGTCCGTGGTTATCACATTCCTAATCTTTTTTTTTTTTTTTTTTGGTTTTTGGGTCACACCCGGCAGTGCTCAGGGGTTACTACTCCTGGCTTCATGCTCAGAAATTGCTCCTGGCAGGCACGGGGGACCATATAGGGCACCGGGATTCCTAATCTTTTAAAATTATTTGTCCTACTATTTAGACATCATTATTCACGTATTTATATCCAATAGATTTAGGTTTACAATGTTTCCACCTACAACCCCTCTACCCCTTAGCCCAGATTCCCTTGCACCTCACAGTTTAACTCCTTGACATACATTTTGAGTTTAATTTTTGTAATTTGGGTCCCCTGCTTATGGTAGTGTTGGGTCTAATGTTGAAAGCCATGGTTTAGACATACTTTGTCTCTACTACATACAGTGGTCCTCAAACTACGGCCCGTGGGCCACATAGTGTATTTGTTCCCACTTTGTTTCTTCACTTCAAAATTAGATATATGCAGTGTGCATAGGAATTTGTTCATAGCTTTTGTTTTTACTATAGTCTGGCCGCCAACGATTAGAGGGACAGTGAACTGGCCCCCTGTTTAAAAAGTTTGAGGACCCCTGAATCTTGGACCCAAGAGCCCTTGCTCCTTGCCTCTGTGCTCCTTTCCAGATCTTCTCTCTTATTTCCCCTTCCATTTGTTTTTACCTTGCATTTTTTGTTTCTGCAATCTGGCACCAATGGTTTGCCACTGTACTATCCACCATTCTTTAGAAATGCTATTCTAGAGACCACAGATGAGAGAGGGTGTCCTATGTTTGACCTTGTCCTTTTGTCTTAATTCACTTAACACAAAAACTCAGTTTCATCCACGTTACTACAAATTGCAGGATTTTTATCCTTTTCTGTGTTAAAGTGGTACTGTGGTTGAATAGTACTTCATTATCTACATGTACACTCATACATATTACATATATATTGTCCACTTTTTATTATCTAGTCTTCTGTCATTGGAAAACCAGGTGTCTTCCATAACCTGGTTATGTACTACAACAGATACATGCATTCATCTCCTAGTGTTGACATGAGACACATTTGTGGAAATTGTCCCCACTTTTTCAAGTTTACTTTAACTATCCATGGGTGAATGAAAGATTGGCCCTGGTGTCAGCTAAAATTCATCTGTGGAGGCTCTTTCATCCAAGGAAGACCCACATCAACTCTTTATCAGCATCTTTGCCTTTCTCTTGGTCAGTGTAGTCCAACAGCATCTTAAAGTTTGATGACCCTGTCCACAGAGAGCAACTGCAAAAATTAGCATCTTGATTGATGTCTGAAAATTGGCTGAGTCGGTGTTTCTGATTCTCTCCTCTAACTCTCCCTGTCATGCTAGATATGTGACAAGTCGAACTCTGTCTGTGTCAACTGCCACTGAGCTCTGCTGGGAACCACATGGAGAGGAGAGAAAGCCAGGGGCATGGTGCTTGATTAATGGCTCTTTCTATGCTCTCCTTGTACTCCTTGCTGCCCTTTCTTGCCCATTTTCTTGATCTTTTATCACAAAATCCGTGTGTTGCTCCTACACTATGGGGTTCTTTTAGGAGCTAGACTTCCTAAGAAAAAAATATATCAATCGGCCAGTACCAGAGAGTCATTTAACTCTGAGAGAGAGAGAGAGAGAGAGAGAGAGAGAGAGAGAGAGAGAGAGAGAGAGAGCCAACCTGCACAAAGATATACTCATCTCGCAGCTGTTTGAACTGGGTCCCCCATTGGGGTGGGGGTGGGACAAGCCCCTCCACCATGCTGAAGCTTTAGCAGCTGCAAGTGCACCCATAACTGACCCCACACCAATGGTCCAACTTCACCTCTTCCCACTAATCTCTACAGAGACAATAACTGCCAAATACTCCAGATATTCAGAGTTAGGAGTTAAGATCACTGTAGTATTTGGGGGTACAGGGTGGGCTGCCCCCCATGCATCCATACTTCCAGAAGCCCTGGCAGCCAAGTCCTATGATCCACAGTCACCACATGTTGTCCACTCAACTCCACAGACCCTCAAAGTTCTGAACTCTGCAGCTGCACATGTAACTCATGACACCTTCTTATTTTTCAATTATAACATTCCATTGGAATGCACCAATTTAAAGGTAAGTGGCCTGAGTGATCACATAGCAGGAAGGTTATATGCCTGGCAAACAGTTAACCTGGATTAGATCCTCAGCATCCTGTATGGTTCCCTGGCTCCACCAGGAGTAATTCCTAAGCACAGAGACAGGAGTAACGCCTGAGCACTGCTGGGTGTGATTCAAAACAAAAACAAATAACAACAAAAATACAAACAAAATAGAGGTAAAATTATCATAAAAGATACCAAATTTCAAGAAACTAAACCAACACCAACTAACAGCAAACAGATGAAATGACCCCAATGCAAGATATGGCCATTTTTGTGAATTTCCTTTGAAGTTTTTATTTAAAAAAAGTTCATTTTCTTTTATTTATTTTTTGGTTTTTGTTTTTTCGGGCCACACCCATATGATGCTCAGGGGTTACTCCTGCCTAAGTACTCAGAAATTGCCCCTGGCTTGGGGGGACCATATAGGACGCTGAGAGATGGAACTGCAGTCCTTCCTTGGCTAGCACTTGCAAGGCACACACCTTACCTCTAGCGCCACCTCACTGGCCCCAAAAATTCCATTTCCATTTAATTCTAACAATCAATATTTAGTAAATTATTCATGCCTACCAAAAAGGCAGGCTTGAGGGGAGGGTGGGACACTGGGAATACTGATGGAGGGAATGTTACACTAGTAGTGGGATTGTGTAACATTGAATGCCAGAAATAACTGTTGTATGAACAACTTTGTAAACCATAGAGTTTAAATAAAGAAATTATTAAATGAAAAAGAAAATGGGTGTCAAAATTTAGCATTTGATTTATATATTTTTTTCTTGACTGTTTTTTAAGACTTCTGTGATTGGGCCATCATATCTGAACACTTAATTTTATTTACCATTCCCCCATTGTCTGAAGGACTACTCTTTCCTTCTGGCTCATGTTTGCTACCTTTTAGAGTTCCAGTTTACTTTGGTACCATAGACTTAGCCTCCCCAATGTGGTTCTGTTTCCTCCTAAGTTCCTCTATGAAGCATGAAGCTGCCCACTATGAAGGTTCCAGGGCATATCATTGGATTCCCCTAAGGATGTTACAGAGCATATTTCTATGGTGGCCAGGTTGCCTGTCAATACATTTGCATACCACTTCAATTTATTCCAGTTTTTATATTTTTTTTTAATTTTTTTTTTTTGGTTTTTGGGCCACACCCAGTGACTCTCAGGGGTTACTCCTGGCTATCCGCTCAGAAGTCACCCCTGGCTTGGGGGACCATATGGGAAACCGGGGTATCGAACCACGGTCCGTCCCAGTCTAGCACAGGCAAGGCAGGCACCTTACCTCCAGTGCCACCGCCCGGCCCCTATTTTTTTTTTTATTTTAAAGCATTTGGTGCAAGAACAATAATACAGCAAGCAAGGAATGTTTGCCTTGCTCACTGTTAACTGGGGTTCAATCCCAGGCATCTCCTATAGTCCTCCAAGTGCACAAGGTATAACATCTGAGTGCCATGTCAGAGTAACCCCTGAATGCCAAGGAGTATGACCCCCAACAAAATATTTTTTAATCAGTAAGTTTACTATTTTGGTTGTGTTGCTTTCAGGATCAGTACTTCTGAGGATAGAACTAAAGCAGAGTGGAACAGAGGGAGCTGAGCTACAATGTGGCTACAGCCTTTACATGTCACAAGAACTAGGACCCTGATGCAGGACTCCCATATGTTGAAGCCTTTATCTTTTCACAGGTGTTGATCTGCATCAAGTGAGTTTAAGAATCTGAGATGAAGACAAGCGCCACACAATAGTCTCCGTTCTGAAATCAAATCATGCTGGAGTGCAAAAAGAAAGAGAAAGATAAGATAAAATAAAATAAAATAAAATTGGAGACATCTATTTCAATATCTACACCAAAATAAAGACGTCAAAAATCGATTAATCAATAAATAAATATGTAGAAAAATGATTATTTTGTGTCTTTTTTTTTCTTTTCCCCCCTGCTTAGGCACAGTAAATATTAGGGATATTATAGAGGGAATTTCCTTGGTCTAGGAGATATAGGGTTTCTCCACCCCTGAAGTATACTGTCATGGGATCAGCTATAGACTCCTTGCATGATCATTTACTCTCCCCTCGGTGCTTTTGTGGTATATGGAAGACTTCTGCTTCGTCTTGGATGGCAAAATCAGACCTCTGTATCTAGAGCTCTTGGTGGCTGTGCGGCTCAAGGAATGAAGCTTATGATGAAGTCTTTCTTTGTGGTTCTAGCAGTTCTGCTTCTTCAGTGTCATTTTAATCCATCTTTTGTAGTTGGTGGTCTTGGTCATTATGCTGCTCCTAGGATGGAGCCTGGGATAAAGTCTTTTGTTATGTTTTCAGAAGACCCGTTAAGTTGCGGTTATCTCAGTCAGACCTCTGGACCACCTACTCTAACAGCCCGGGGGAGAGAGTGGGGTATATGGGTTGCAGAAAGGGAACTGGGATGGGGGGAGGACAAATTTGGTGATGGGTATTCCCCTGATTCAATGTTCATATGT
>PVKC010048831.1:0-10838 GCA_004027635.1 Crocidura indochinensis | reverse complement strand
TACTGAAGAAAAACAGGTGTGGTGGGTATAGGAGGAGGGAGATAGGGGGTATTGATGCTGAAATGTTAAATTGGTGAAGGGAATTTATGACTACAACCTAACAATAAAAGTGTTTGTAATCATAGTGCTTAAATAAAGATAATACTTTAAAAAAAAAGAAAGCTAAGTGTAGGACAAAGGAAAGCAAACTTCTTCTACTTTATATCATAGAGACAAAATTCTGCACTATCTATGCAAATGTTAAGTGCTGTCTGAACAATGAAAATTTCAATATAATCTAAAAATACTCTAAAATCCATTTTTATTTAGGATCTAAATTCATAAGTGCTTAAGGCAACTTCTTTTGCTGATGTGATTCTCCCGGGATTTCAGCATTTTTCTTCTGTTAACTGGAGAGTCTATTCCACATTGCTCCAGACATTTGGCAAACTCAATTTCTCTTTTTCACTTTCAGAACTGTTGGGCTGTGCATTAGAATATACTCAAAAATTATTTTAATTCCCATGACAGGCTGTAACCCAAGGCCAACTGAGTAACAGGTTTTAGAATAATTAATGAGTTTCAGTTTCCAGGTGTCAGCACTTTTAAAGTTCTTTTGATGGTGTTCATGTGCTGTTGTGAAACTTCCTTTAAATCATACATATGCACATCTCTTAATACCACATTAAGAATTCTGAGTGAATTGCTAAGTGAAAACAAACACAGTAACTTCATATTTGCCCCATATCTGTGACTATATAGAACAGAAAACAAAATACAGGGCTTGGAGAAGCTTCAGGTGGGGTGAGTGCATGCATAAAGGAGGCACTGGGTTTAATCCCTGGCACTAAATATGATCCCCTAGACACTGCCAGGAATGACCCCTGAACACATAACCAGGAGTCACTCCTGAGTACTATACCAAAATAAAAAAAACACATGCACACAATATATATCACCTTTCCTGATTGTTTCAAAATCCCACACTGTGGCTGTCAATATAAAGACCTTTATCAACTAATCATAAAATAAACCACCTCAGTAGGTTTTGAACCAAATAACTCAAGATTAATGAACTTCCTATATGGCACTGAAAATGTGCCATTCACTACCCCTATGGAACACCCTTGGTTGTGGAACACCCTCATGATCTCATTCTCAAGTAATATTTTCTTGAAGTATCTGCCAGAGGCAGACTGAGGGTGGGGGTAAGAGGCTGGGAGGTGTAATTGGGGAAATTGGTGCCAGAAAATCAACGCTGACAAATGTCAACAACTTTTTCATTCTTTATGTCATCATAGCATAGTAAAATAAATTTTAATAATATTTTTATGTCTATAAGGATAATAAAAACATTATTTGTATGTAATGGCTATGTACTTCACTCATTGATAGAGTGAAGAGCATGATATTGCCTATGGTTGTTTGGAGAAGAACTTACTTTTGTATTTACATTTTATATTTATTTATATTTATAAGTACTTAAAGTAGATCTTAGTAGATAATAAATTCCCACAAAACACACACAAAAATACCAAAAACAAAATACAAAGTCTTACTTTTTTTTTTATAGATTTTAATCATTTTTGGTTTTTTTTGGTGAAATCTTAGTCGTGACTCTATACTCAGAAAATACTTCGGATGGGCTTGGGGGATCATATGTAGACCTGGGAATTGAATTCAGGTTCAATTCAATATAAAAGGAAAACAACCACCTTATTTACCATCTTTCCATCCCTCTGGTAAATTCTGAAAATGCCTATTATGTCAAAAAAAAATCTCTTAAGGAACCAATAAGTCACCATGAAGTCATTCTAAAAGTTCTATCATGTAGTTGTGTGATGGAGGCATGCATTACTGGCAAACTGAGAAATAAGACAGTTTTGTCAAAATATGGGCTGCTTAAGTTAACAGAGAAAATTTGGAAATGATTTGCCTGTAACAGATTTGTTTTGCTGAATGAGCTACTTATAAACAAAACAACCCAATCTTAGGATTCACCAAGAAGCTTTGAAAATAAAGGGGCCTGAGAGATAGCATGGAGGTAAGGCGTTTGCCTTTCATGCAAAAGGTCATTGGTTCGAATCCCAGTGCCCCATATGGCCCCCGTGCCTGCCAGGAGCAATTTCTGAGCATGGAGCCAGGAGTAACCTCTTAGCACTGCCGGGTGTGACCCAAAAACCAAAAAAAAAAAAAAAAAAAAAATACATTTCCCTATAGAAACTATAGAAGCTATGGCCACTTGGAGCTTATGAATGACATTTTGCAGAATCACACTTACCTGAAATTTTTCTCCTTTTTCTAATGTCATGGTTGGTGTCATTCAATGGAAAATTATAGAATTATAGTTTTAAATACTTGAAAAACTTCAGGATATTCCAATAGAGTCATAGGTCTAGAAAAAAAATCACATTAATTGGTAACCTCAGCGTAGGAGATCAACCAGTAGGTCAAGAGAAAAATGTTAGAAAGAGACCACAGTCAGAAAAAAATAAAGTCAGAAAAAGGCTGAAAGCAAATGGCATAAGTACTATTTTAGCCAACTATTCTGGAACTAGGTAAAGTTACTCAAAAATCCCAAACATTAGTAACTTCACAAGTAAAATGAGAATAATAATAGCATTTATTGATGGCATTACTGTGATGATTGAATTAAGGCATATGAAGCACCAAGCACAGTGTTAATGTGCTAATATGTAGCTATGTGAATGAAAGTTGTCAACATTGCTCCTACTCTTACGTTTATCACGTTCACAGTTCATAACAACAACAAAAGAATCCAAGGAACTTTCCTCAGATAAAGGAATGCAATGAAAAATACACAGGGGTCAGAGTAGTTAGAATGTACTTCTGATGGGTGTTGTGGAGTGTGGCATTATCGAGAGTCCAGCAGCTGTGATAATGGTGGTGAAAGAAATGTCTCGAGTCAGAAATGGCAAGTGTGCCAGAGAAATTATCTCAACAAAATTGTTTCAGGGTTTTTATCTTGCCCACGTTCCTGCTTTCTACCTACTTGGTGTTCTGCAAACAATTTAAGATATTGTTAGTCTTGCTATCTAACTTCCTCTTTGGTTCTGCAAATAGATCTTTTTTTTTTTTTTTTCAGTAAATTCTTTTCTGCTTAATTTAGTTGGAGTTGGTGGCTTTGATTTTATTTGGTTTGGTTTTGGTTTGGAGGGTCACACCTGGCAGTGTTCAGGAGTTAGTCTTGGCCCTGTCCTCAGGAATCACTCAGAGGGCTCAAAGGACCCCATGAGAAGATGGGAATTGAACCCAGGTTGACTGTATGTAAGGCAAGAAAGAGCCCTACCCACTACACTATCTCTCTAGCCTCTTAAATGTTTTCCCCATTACTCAAACTTTATTGCAATTGTTATTTATGCCCTTCTGACTTTTACTACATGTGTATTTATATATTTTTTCAAATTTGAAGTCATTCTAAATAATTACATGCTCTCTGGCTAAAAAAGAATTTGCCATTTTTAATACTTTAAATACCATGATTTACAAAGTTGTTCATAATACAGTTTTCTTTCTGGGATTCAATTTTCTAACACCAGACCTACTATCATGTAACACTCACTCCATCAGTGTCTTCAGTTTCATTTCTCACCCACCTGCAAGCTTGGTCCCTTGGCAGGCACAAAATAATTACTATATATTCTCATTATAACTCAATAGTAGTGGTTTTTTTTTAAATACTTCAGCAACAGAAAATTTATGAAAATTGTTGTATCTCACAATGGAGTCATTAAATCATTGTTTGAAGGTTTATTAAGCTGGTTGTTGCTGGTTAAATATTCTGTGCTGTTGTCTTTGTTGTTATTTTTGGAGGTGCTTGGAAAACTACATGCACTGGTGCCTAAAATCCAACTGTAAGGTAAGTACCTTCCCTTCATTCCTATCTCTCAGCCTCTAAAAATCTCTTTGAGGCATTTATTGATCTCGTTGCTATTTCTTTTTATAAAGTAGGAAATATTTTATGGATTGAACTGACATATACTTTGGTTTTAGAACATAATGTAAAAGTTCCTGACAAGATATTTTGTGTCCAAATTCAATATCTATTACTCTTCAGAGAATAACACTTATTTCAAATTTTCCCCAAAGTCTTCAGTAACTCTCTTTATTTAGACATGGCCTTGTCATTGCAATCTATCAAACACCATTTATCACTTTGTTCCTTGCTATAAATTGACTTTTTATGAATTTAAACATTATCTTCACACAGATGATTAATGGTACAAAGTAGATATACATACTTAATGCTAAATCATTGCAGCTAGTATTTAGATACATGAAATGGGGTTGGATTTTTTTTATTTGAAGTTTTTGTTTTTGTTTTGGGCAGTGCTCAGGGTTTACTCCTGGTTATGAGCTCAGTGATCACTCCTGGCATGCTCGGGGGGCCATGTGGGATGCCAGGGATCAAACCCAATTCTGCCACATGCAAGCTAGTGGACTACTCACAACTATAGTTCTGGTCCAAAATGCTATTTTTTTTTTGGTTTTTGGGTCACACCCGGCAGTGCTCAGGGGTTACTCCTGGCTCCATGCTCAGAAATTGCTCCTGGCAGGCACGGGGGACCATATGGGGCACCGGGATTCGAACCGATGACCTTTTGCATGAAAGGCAAATGCCTTACCTCCATGCTATCTCCCGGGCCCCCAAAATGCTATTTTTGAGGCACAACAGCATACTGTATTTCCCATGCCACCATGTGAAAATTATCAATAATTCACATATGAGGAAATGGAAGCTATTGACAATGAGCTGTAGGCATTGTGAAAATCATAAATCTAACACATAGCAGACCTGGAATTTAAAGACCTAACATTTTCCAGGGAAATCTGAATTCTTAATCACTAGGAAACAGTCCCTTAACGTTTAAATATAATTTGAACTGCCTTTGCCAGCCCTAGATGCAAAAATAATTTACTATTGTATTACCCTATTTGTAACTGACTGATGTATTGGGTCTATCATTTATTACTCAGTGAAGACTTAAAAAACCTCAAGAAAACCAAATATACTTACTGGTGAATTTGAGCCAATAACATATTTTTAACCTTAGCTAAGTGATAAGAACTAGATCCACAAATATTTTCAACAGATTTTCTCTTTTTTTTCCTACCCCCACCCACCAATACTTTCCACAGTTAAAAGGGACATAAAATTTTAATAACATTCAATAAGCCATAGAAGGTACTTAAATCTGGGCTCTTTATTCATCTAACATTCATTCTTTCTTCAAGTAGTAAATGCTTCATTGTATCAAGTGAAGTGCTAATTCTCATCCCCACAATAATGCACAAACACATTTTCATAACCTTGGAATAAATAATGAACCAAGTCAGACAGACACATAAGCTATTATTACAGAACATTCATTCTTTATTTCCAAATAGAGGCATTAGTTTTTGTTCCTCTGGTCAGTACAATGGCAATAAGTTTTTATTTATAGTATAATACTCCAATCAGTTCATCTGATAGTTAATCCATTTGGTCGTGGAAAGCCCATAAATCTTCAAAATTATAATGGATTCCAGATTTCAGGTCTCACTCCTATGTATAGCATTATTTTGTGTATACTTAATTCCATTTCTTTCTGTGACTTTTGTTATTGGCTTAGTACACTGTTATTGTCCTTGTGTCCCTATACAATCATTTTACTTCTCTAATTAATGTTGATATGTACTCTCCATGTAATAATGAATTTTTAATTTTAAATGGCATGTTATATGCACTAAATCCATGAGTTAGTCAAAATAGTTCATATTTCTATATACTTTTAAAAAGCTAAAATTGAGGTAGTTTCAAAAACTTATAAAAGTTACAAGGACTCACTATCCTCTTAATGCTTTCTCTCTTACATGATAAATATATTTTATTCCAAATAAAATACAGGTATTTGTGGCATCTACTTTCTCACTATAAATCAAAGATTAATAAGAAAACATTCAAAACTAATACTTAGTTTTGAAAAAACTGTTCATAACTCTCTTTAAGAATTTTTCTGGTTACCTCAAATTTATATATGCTACAAATTTGAGCTAGAGATCTAGAGGCTTATTTGCTCCCTGAATAATGAAACAGAATATTTCCATGTGAGTCGCAAACAAAAAAATCAGTTTTTGAAATAAAGGAAATACCCATTGGAATGTTATTTACTATTTGACTAACAGAATAAGAATTTTACAGAATAAGGAAATACTGAAGAAAAATACTTACTTGCTCTAAAAGTAAGTAATATGAATTCTTGTGCTACCAATGTTTATCTTCCTTCTCAGATAAGTCACATAATTGTTTTGAACCTCTCTATCTTCATCTACAAAGTAGAAATATTTGAAAGATAACTGACCAACAACAACCCCTATGAGATTGTTGCTGTCAGCATAAAATAAGAGAATCATATCAATGTCTTAGTTCCTGAAAAGTGATTATGACCAAAACCCAAGACATTATTTGCTGATATTTTCCCTGGACAATACTGAACATTATCAGTAAATGTCAATTTACTTATTAATTTGGAAAAAAGCCATTGTTGGTACAGACAGTTGTTAACAATCAGATGAATGAACAAATAAATGGTCAACAGAACTCAGGCATTTAAACTGATACTTTTGCTATGAGGTCCAGTGAAGTCATGTAAGTACATAAAGATTTAAGACTAGGAGCCAGGATAAAGTTCTACAATCATTGATATCTCCAGGATTAATGTCGTCTACCCTCGGACCAACCACAGCTATCTTATACAACTAAACCAAAGTGTCTGTGGAGAGTTAGTTCTGCTTGTTTTGAGGGAGGGAGATGAAACATTTATTAACACCACTTGTACCAATTATAATACAAAAATGAAGTAACAGCATCACCTTGATGGCAGGAATTTGGCCTGAACTTGGGAGTATCAGGACATAGGCTATATCATTGAATAAAAAGTCTATTCTAGAAATCAGTTTACCTTAAGTAGTCATACTACTGAAGATAATTACCTATTGATTCAACTACTTATTTTTTCAAATAAGTATCTGCCAGTCTTGAGTCTTACTTGTACATTATCTTACAAAACAAATATGGTTTTAGCTTTAGTTAGCCTTCACTTTAACAAAGAGGCAAACGTAAATTTGTAAGGTGCAATATGAGAAACAATTTTGATTGCTCAGAATTGTCAATCTCCATTAAAGGAGGATTCAGTAGGACCACCAGATGTATCCCTGGATTTTCCTGGTGCGAAGAACTGAGAAAGCCCCACAGGATTCCTCCAAAGACCTGCTGTGGACGCTTTGGCCCTGTGTGGAGAGTTGACGGATTTTCGAAGAGATATTTCTGAGATTTGTGTTATGGTACCAAAATTATATTCCCTTCATATTATTTGGCTTTAAAATTAAATCTCCTTTCTGCTGATACAGGCAAAATATAGCCTTGATTAAAACCCCTTTCCTGGGGGCCCGGGAGATAGCATGGAGGTAAGGCGTTTGCCTTTCAGGCAAAAGGTTATCAGTTCCAATCCCGGTGCCCCATATGGTCCCCCGTGCCTGCCAGGAGCAATTTCTGAGCATGGAACCAGGAGTAACCCCTGAGCACTGCCGGGTGTGACCCAAAAACAAAAAACAAACAAACAAAAAAACAAACAAACAAAAAAACCCTTTCCTGGATTTTAGCACCAAAATCAAAGACAATATTTTTTCTTTTTCAAAATGTCCTTACAGCCTCCATTTCTGGTTTGCAAGGGTATAGCCAGAATGCAGATCCTGGGCTATTATTCACTTTTCCCAAAAAATGAGAACTATACTGTAGTAGTGGATTTAGCTCTTTCTTTCACTTGACCTCTAAAAATTAGAGCCCATCCCAGTGAGAATAGTATTCCTAGATTTTTTTTTACTTCTATTTTTTGCAGGGATGAAAGGGGTCATACCAGGCAGTGCTCAGGGGTTACTCCTGGCTCTATGCTCAGAAATCATTCCTGGCAGGCTCTGGGGACCATATAGGTTGTCAGGATTCGAACCACTGACCTTCTGCATGCAAGGCAAATGCCTTTCCTCCATGCTATCTCTCCAGCCCTTTTTTCTACTTCTTACTAATACCTTATTTTGCATCTGAAGCTAGTTTGCAAAGAACTGCCTTGAGTTGTAACCTCCTTTGTAACTCAGAATTCTTACTGCTTAATGTATTGTTTACCATAGCTTAATGTATTGTTTACTGTTAAAATCTGCTTTGTAATTGTAAACATTCTTCCCAACACCTATGACTGGCTTTTACCCCTTATAAAACTCCTAACTTTGGATTTTTTATCATGCTTTGTCACATGCTTGCTAGAATGTGTTGTCCCCATACAATTCATCTGTGTGTCTCATTTTATCATATTTCATATTTTACCATAACCTGGCCCGTGTTTTGCCCACTCCCTGAAGTAGGCTCATTGAAGCTCACTGGAGCTGTGGGACAGAAGCCGCCCACACACAGAATGTCTTCTCAGGAGAATCAACATTTTAGTTCATGTTTAAAGAATTATAAGAGGCAATATATGAAAAGCTGACAGAAACTAAAGAGACCTTAGCACAGTTAGTAAGACCTATTTGCAAGGATTTGGTTTGTTTCTAATGGTAATGTCCTTTCTGGAACGAAAATCTATAAATGGATACAATTCTTTTTCAAATACCCAAACTATGAAAACAGATTATTGCTATAAGATAGACCAATAATGAGGACCAAATGTGATGAGCAAAATGGGTGAGTTATATAAGAATAATTCAGAGACCAGAGTGATAAAACAGGATTTTCTCTACAGCAGGTAGAGAATTTGTTTGCCTTGCACATGGCTGCCTTGAGTTCGAACCCTGGTATTTCATTGATCCTCTGAACCTGCCAAGAATAATTTCTGTGCACAGAGCCAGGAGTAACCCATAATTGTCACTTGGTATAGCCTCAAAAAGAAAGCCAAAAGAGTATAATTCAAGTAATTGTGTTCATCTGAAGCAAACAACAACAACAACAACAACAACTAGTATTGACAATTAGTTAAAAGTTAGAATCAATTTTCTCACTAACTTTGAAACCTGTATAAGCAGAGTGATAACCTAGTTCTCAAGAAAATTTCTTATGAACAAAATAGAAGCTTCTGTTATTAAATGAGGTATCTATGAAAAAGAACTCAAATGATTACAAATATTAGTTCAACAAAAAGATGCAAACTTATAGATTTGTAAGGATCTAATAAGAAAGCTATGAAATATAGTCAGCAGAAAAATTAAAAGAACAAGATGAAAAATATATAAAGACAAGCCTTTAAGTACATAGTCCAGGTGATGAATATAAATAAAATTTGAGAAATTACTTTTAAGTCAACCAGACTAAAATATATAAAATACAATATTCATAGCATCATAATGTGTAGTCTTCAAATCTACATGGAATATTTACTGAACAAAAACACGTTGGAACCGTAAAGCAAGTGCAAGAATTTTCAAGTAACATTCAGTATAATAATCATTTTCTTGGACTATAGATTGATTAAACTGAAAATCAATAACAAAAGCATAATCAGAACATACTAATCCTCCCATACAACTTGGTGAAATGTTTCCAAATATAACTCATGAGTTAATAATATACTTGGAATGAATATAACCTCATCAAATACTCATGAATATAGAACTTTAATATTTTTCTTAATTTACCTAAAGTTGTGTTTAAGGGGAGTTCTTTGGGAAAAAGGTACTGAAAATCAATAAATTAGGCACTTGGATAAGTAGAATAAAAAGAAGAAGAAAAAATGTCAGGGAGACATGCTTTGCACATAGACTTCTCAGTTCAATAATTAGTGCTTCGTGATCTCCCAAGCACTGCTGGGAGCATCCCAAAGCACTACCAGGTGTAGACCAAAAATAAACAAGCAAGTAGATATAAAATTAAACCAAAAGAAATAGAGGCAAACTGTTTAAAATCAACTAAGATAGTAATAAAATAAAATGCATTTTGCAACTAAAACCTCATAGCAAAAGTTGATATTTTGAAGAACTGAGAAAAGTAAACAAAATTTTTATCTAATTCATCAAGTTATACCCACTCTGGTCACCTTAATCCTGTCATCAGAGTCTATGTATTTGTTTTTCTTGGACAATACTTATTCCTATGTTTTGTTTCTTAAGATATCATGTGTAAGGTGAAGTCATCAGTATTTTTTTTTCATTTTGACTTATTCTGCTTATCCTGGTTCCCTTTAGTTTCATCTAGGTTGTAGCACAAGGCAAGATTCTATCTTCCAAATAGCTGAACAAATTTTCATTCTATATATTGGCCATATCTTCTTTATCTTTTCTTTTTTTGAGGGGGGGGCACACCCAACGATGCTCAGGGGTTACTCCTGGCTCTACACTCAGAAATCACTCCTGGCAAGCTCAGGGGACCATATGGGAGGCCAGGATTGAACCCAGGTTGGCCACATGCAAGTCAAATGCCCTATCACTGTGCTATCACGTCAGCCCCAAGACCATATCATCTTTATCCTTTCATCTGTCAGTAGACAATGGATTGCTTCCTGATGTTGAATACTGTAAATAGTACTAAAATGAAAATAGGTACACATATGATATTCTGATTAATATTTTTGTGGTTTTAGAGAGAAACATAGCAACAGAATTACTTAATGATGTGATAGATGTACCTTTAATTTTATTTAATCTTCATATTGTTTGTCATAATTACCAGTTATGTTTTTATCAATATGAGACTAGTTTTTCTCCACATACTCACCAGTATTTCTTGTTTCTAGTTTTTTAGGTTTTGAGTCACCCATGGCAGCAATGCTAATTGCTGGCTCTGTGTTCAGTGATCACAATACAATACTAGGGATCAAACA
>PVKC010048830.1:0-10833 GCA_004027635.1 Crocidura indochinensis | reverse complement strand
CTAAGGATCAAAATCTACCACAAATGCTGCCAGCCACTTTCACCTACCTCTCCTTCTTTATCAGTCTTATCCAAGATAAGGATTCTTAGTTTCCTTTGACCTCCAGTTTCACTTAAGTCACTGATTGTCGTTTTCTAAAGGCAAGGAATAATTTTCAACACTGTATAGAATAAATGCCTGGCCTTAATTAAAGAACTCAAACCAGGAATCACAATCTGTATTGATAGTATTTATTCAATCTGCATTATATTTTTAAAAACTTATTATTAAAGGCTGAAGTGATAGTACAGTTGGTAGGGCATTTGTCTTTGCATGAGACTGACTGGGACTGGATCTCTGGAATGCCAAATGATCCCCTAAACTCCACCAAGAGTGATTACTCCACCAGAAGTGTGTGTAGGGCCTGAAATAAGCTCTGAGAATCACTGAGTGTGGTACAAATAAAAAATCATCTTATTATTAAAATTACAGAGGATCCACCACACCAGGGAGGCTTAAGATAATTGCATATGAAAACCTGGAACTACAGACCTTTTTGATAATCTGCTATTGACCATAGTTTTCAGCATTCCCTGTTGTCAACTTTTCTCTCTCATTAGACATGTTTCTTTTGTATGTTTGCTAATTTTCCTGAATGAAATATTTTCTTACTACTATGGGTATTTAACCTTAAATATACATTAAATGAACAATAAATATTTGTGGTATGAATAAAGATGATTATAGATTAGAGTGTATTCTTATAAGAGAAGACTTAGAAAGGATAGATTGTACATATTTTACAGGAAAAAGGCAGTTTGGACTAAATTTCTTTACATCTAATTATTGTTTCTCAAGGCAATGATAATTGATTTTTATGATTTCTAATGTCTCCAACTATACCTTTTTTTCTCAGGTTAAAATAGTAACTGTGTTCTGCATTTATCTCAAAATATGCTGTAAATGCATAATAAAATAGAGTAATACTTTGGAACCTTGTCAAAAAAGAGAGGGGTATTGAGTGTAGAATGCATTTAGTAAGAGAAGAGACCATTATGACAATAATAGTTGGAAACAATAACTCTTAACAGGAACTGGATGCTGAAAAGAGGTAAAGTTGCTTGCCTGATACCCTTACAGCAGTGCTTCTCAATTATTTTCTATTATGCCCCCTAGGAAGAAGAAAACATTTTTCACGCCCCCACCTCGCGACTGTTATAGTATCCTTATTAAAAAAGAACTTTAACCAGAAAAATTATATATAAGGTAATTTGAGCTGATTTTTTAATCAGAGGTGATGTCTGGATTAATGGCTACAATGAGCACGTTTTGCAATGCATAGCTTTCTGAAGCTAGGTTGGAAGCAGGACACAGCAACTCTCAGCTCCAGGCCATACAGAGACATAAACAGGGGCTTAGCTTGTTTTGAGTGTTTTTCAAGGTCAAAGGGCACCCCTTTAGGGAACCTCGCGCCCCCCTGGGGGGTGCGCCCCACTATTTGAGAACCACTGCCTTACAGTAACAATATTGCAACCCACCAGTGACAAGAAGTAAAATGGGGTAAAATAAAAGAGTGAGAGAGAAGAAAAGTATTGAAGCTGGTTGGGATGGGGTGGTGAGGTTGTAAACTAAGACATGGGGACAGGAAGTGTACCATGCTTAAAGGAATGGGTTTTGAAGCATTGTATGATTAAAACTCAAACATCAACAATTGTGTAACTGAGTATCTCATGGTGATTCAATAAAAAGAAAGGAAGAATTTTTGTTACCCACTGAGGACTCAAACTTTTTGGAAAACACTATAAATACTGCTTTTAAAAATAATAATTGATTTTTAATTTGAATTACTCTGATTATGTTTGATGATAAGCAATTTTCATTTGCCTTTTGGAGATCCATAGTCTTCTCTGGTAAATAAATTATCTGTTCACTTCATTTATGGATGGGTCATTGGATTTTTTGTTGATAAGTTTAGTGAGTGCTTTATGCATCTTGAATTTTGATTCTTCGTCAAAAACACTGAATGAAAATATTATTTCTCATTTAGTAAGGGGTATTTTTATTAGACCTTGAGTTTCTTTCTGGGAAGAAGATATTAAAGTTTGATTTAATCCAATTTGTTTATTTTCGTTGCCATTGCTTTTGTGATCATCTCATTAAAGATTCCTCTGTAATCAATTTCCTGGTGAGCTCTGTTGATGTTTTCTTCATTGTATAATATGGATTATAATCTAATTTTGAGATCTTTAATCCACACTGAATTAACTTTTGTAAATTGTGTGGGATAATGCTCTAATTTTATTTATTTATTTTTTTGTTTGAGGCCCACGCCTGGCAGTGTTCAGGGGTTACTCCTAGCTCTGCACTTAGAAATCACTTCTGCCAGACTCAGGGGACCATATGGGATACTGGGGATATAACTTGGGTCCATCCCAGGACAGCCATGTGCAAGGCAAAGGCTCTATTGCTGTGCCATCACTATGGCCCAAATCTAATTTTATTATTTTACATATGGCTATTCAGTTTTCACAATGACATTTGTTAAAGAGATTTTCTTTGCTCCATTTTACATACTAAGCTCCTTTGTCATAGATTAGCTGACCATAATAATAACCAGAAGACACCACCTCACACCAACAAGAATGGAACATATCAAAAATCTAGAAACAGAATTTTTTATGGCTTGTGTGAAGGAATTCTCGCCCACTGTTGTTTGAAATGTCATCTGGATCAGCTTCTAAGGAAAGAAATATGGAGATTTCTCAAAAAAGAATAAAAATTGCATTCAACAATACCACTTCTTGGTATGTATCCTCCAAACACAAAACCATCAATTTGAAAGAATTTTTATACAACTTGTATTCACTGATGCACTTAGTCAATAGCCAAGATATGGAAACAAACTGTCAAAGTACAAATGAATTGGTTAAGAGGTTGTGGAATATGTACACAATGGAACACTACGCAGCTCTTAGAACAAAACCATGCAATTTTCAACAACATAAATGGAACTATGGGATATCAGGCTGAAATAAATCCATCAGAATGAAAAAGACATACACAAAATGTGGGACTTTAAGATATACAGCAAGGTAGCAACAAAGATCCAAAGGCAGCATAGTTGAGGAACTGACATCCACAATTGAGTTTCAGAGGTGTAGGGCAGTGAGAGGAAGGGGGACTGGACTTTTTAGAGAAATTGCACAAATGACTAGATAAAGAAACTATTGTAGGGGACTGAGAAAATATATAATGTAAAAGGCATTAGCCTTGTATGCAGGTTTGAACCCCAGCACTGCCAGTAGTATTTCCAGGGTGTGGAGTCAGGAGTAAATATGGGCAATAATAGTGTAACTTAAAAACCAATAAGGAGAGAAAGAAACTGCTATAACTTCATAATGGAATACTACTCAAATATAATAACAGCTAAAATAATGCAATTTGCCATTAAAGGGTGTCATGCTAAATAGAAAGTCAACAGATAACAGATGAAAAGGAATAGATTCAATATAATTTTCCTCATATATGAGATATAAAGTATAAGTAAGTGTATATAACAAAGGTCCAAAGACAACAGAACATAAAATATGTCCTACAAAACTGAATTTACCATGGAAGGGGATAAAATATGTAGTGGTGGAGGGAAGTGGACAAGGTTGAAGGCTGTGGTGTTTTATTCATTTGAATAAAACTGTGTACATAAAACCCTATAATAACAACTTTGCAAATCATGGTAACTAAAATACAATATGTTCTTAAAAAATACAAAAATGTGCATATGGGAAGCTTTTGTTATTGATGTATTTGTTTATTTATATTTTTAACATTTTGGGTCACACCCGGCAGTGCTCAGGGGTTACTCCTGGCTCTACACTCAAAAATCACTCTTGGTAGAGTCAGAGTACCATATGGGATTTCATGATTCAAACCACTGTCCTTCTACATCCAAGACGAACGCCCTACCTCCATGCTATCTCTCCAACCCCTCATGTATTTTTTTAACACAGAAAATTGGGTAAGAAATTCAAAGCATTTCTTTACCAGAATTTTACTAAAAAATACTAGTAAACATTGAAAAATAGAAGTAAATAAGAAAAAAATCAAGTTTAAGAAGATAAAATTTTGCAAAATACATATTTTCTAATACATATTATAGATCATACATGGCATATTATATGACATACATGATATATGATATGTGTAGATTATAATATAATATATATATGTTTGCTTTTTTGGACTACACCTGGTGACGTTCAGTGATTACTCCTTGCTATATGCTCAGAAATCGCTCCTGACTTAGGGGATCATATGGGACATCAGGTTCGTCCTAGTTTAGTGTGTGCAATACAAGCACCCTATCACTTGTGCCAATGCCCTGGCTGTGACATAAGATATATTTTATATAAGAAATTATGTAACTATTATACATATATGGGTACTATATTTTCCATTACTTTTAATTTACTATATGTAAATAATTACTATAATTATACAATAATATATATTTGATTTTGCTCTTATTAAATTTTTATGTGCTACAATATCAATTCTATGAATATCCAGGTGCCTAAAAACAGATCACTTTTGTGAGAGGGTGATAGGCAGAGTACATAGGTTTTATGAGGCTTGGAAACATAAACTATAAATTCAAAGGTTCTTGTGATTTGATCTGATAATTAGGTATCATTATTTTCCATCTAGTATATTAGTAATAAAAACCTGTACATTTTTATTATATAATTTCATATAGAATATTACATATCCTGTCAATATTCAGTTCAATAGACACTAGGCAGTGACAATAGACACAGTGCCTAGTGTTCTACAAACTATCATTTATCTGCCTCTCTGCACTTTATAACAGACCTACTGCACAAAGCTACCCACAAACCCCTGGACATCAAAGTTTTCTTTGTAAAATTGCTAAATTTATCACTAGTTTTTTATTTAGATATTAAAAATTAAATATTCAAAATAGTTCTCATTAACTACAGAAAATCGAAGAATTTTATGATGTTAGGTTAAAACATTTCAATCAATTTTCCAATCTATATCCTTATCACAATTAAAAATAAAATTTTTAGTTTATTACTTTTTTTGGTATCTTACACTGCTTAAATATCATGGGAGTTTGTTTTACATTAGTCATTTAGATAATAAGCATTAACATTTACTCAACTCACACTGATTAAGTTAATAATTAAACATCAATTTTTCAGTTATCTAGAATTCTCAGTTGATAAGTCAATCCAAAGGGGTGATTTCTGGATGGCTAAACATGATTATTTTCACTCATAAAACTTATATGAGTAAATAAATAATTTTGAAGATATGATTTTTTTCTACCTTCATCTTAGGTTTTGCTGTTAAAGCTATTTATCTTTAATTTATGTTAAAATGGTTTATAAATGTGAAAATAAATTATCTCTAATTTATAATAACTAATACCTAGAGCAATAGAAAAGTGTTAGTACCTTATCCTATGATATATAATTTAACATTTCTCCTTTGAAGTTTTTGATTAGATTATTTTGAATTTCTGTATTTTCTCAGTTCTTAAATCTTTTTATATAGCCAGATAACCCATTTTTTTTACCACAAATTACATGAAGCATTTTTGCTCTTTCAACTTACTGTGGAAACCAGTTTTACTAATTTGCTAGATTAGTATGCAAAGTTAGCAAAAATATGTTACTTAGGTACCAATGTAAAAACACAAATATAACTGTTTAATAGAATGCCTGTCTCAAATACAGGCAAGAGATGGAGAGGAGGAAGTTGGGGGTCTTTGGTGGTGGAATGTTGCACTGGTGAAAGGGGATATTCTTTGTTATAACTAAAACACAACTACAAACATGTTTGTAATCATGGTGCATAAATAAAGATATTGCTAAAAGAAAGGATAGCTGGAAAAACATTATAATAATAATTTGGGACTCTAACATCTCTCTGTACTTTTAAAAAGGAAGGAAAGGAGAAAAATAAGGAAAGAAAAGAGAAGCAGAAAGGAAGAAATAAAGAAGGAAGGAATAAAAGAAAAACAATGGCATACATCATCTGATTAAATGATAATTTTACAATATAGTTTGATTTGCAACTCAAAAACATCATCAAATTACATTCTATTAAAGCATATCAGTAAGAATTTTACATACTTTAAAAATTTAAACCCTTTCCACAAAAACAACCTTTTTGACTTGGAAAAGATAGTTAGACATCTTGATAAGGTGTTCACATTCAATGCATGAAAAAACAATGTGTGCAACACATTTAATAACAAAAAACTGAAACATGGCAATTTCAAATGACTGAAGATCAAAAAAGAAAGTTTTTCAAAGAATGCTTAACATTGACCAACAAACACTTTAAAAAAGTTTATCTTGGCTTATTTGGAAAATACAAAGCAAAACCACAATGAATTACTCTCTTATTAATTAATGCTAAAAGTGGCTTACATTAAAAAAATAAAAACTAGTGATACTAAGTATTGGCAAGGTGTGGAGAAAAGGAGATCTTCCCATACACTGCTGATAAGGATGCAAAATGTAAACATTTTGGAAAGTTCTAAGCAACTTTCTCAACAAATTAGAATAAAAGTCTGGAGAATACAACATCTAAAATAAGTGCTAGATTCTGTACTATCAGTACTATCTACCCCTCCATGTTTCATCATGTAGCTATAGAGGCCACAAGCATCACTGCGTGGTCCTGATGCTCACCTGTGTCACTGGACCTAAGCAGCACTGCATGGTTTAACCATAACTTTGAATATTGCTGAGCAAACTCCAAATTCCCTTAGTTCTGCTTAGGAGGATCATTCACTAAATAAAGCAACCTTAACTGGCCAGAGAGATAGTATAGTGTTCATTATACTTGCCTTACATGCTACCAACTTGGGTTCAATCCTTGATATCATGTGTGGATCCCAAAACCCAGCCAGAAGTGATCCTTGAATATAAAGCCAAGAGTAAGTCTGAAAACCAGTGATGTGACATCAAAACCAAAATAATAATAATGATAATGATAACATTAAAAACCATATAATCTAGCAATCTTACTTGTCAGTATTCAAAGAATTCAAATAATTTTATGTATCCTTGTTTTTATTCAAAATAACTAAGTACCCATTGATAGTTGATTGGATAAATAACTTTCTGCATACCTCAAATATATGTATGTATATATATATAGAGGAATAATTACTATTTACTTATTAAGATGAAATTTAAACATTTGCAAATGCAGAAAAATAGATTATGTAAAGCAAGTTGAGAAAGAGAAAGTATTGAGTGATTTAGTCCAGTAGTGAAACTTAAGAAAGCATAGCAAAATAAAAATAAACCTGTAGATGCTGACAATAGCATGAGGTTCCAGGAGGAGAAGATGATGTGATATAGGAACAAAGTTGCAGGGAGTCATTTGGTCGTTGGGGAGTTTTAGGATCTTTTGTAATTAAAAGTAGAATGAAAGGGCATAATATGCCTATTCTAAACTTTTCTTGCAGTTTACTTTTTCTGAAACACTATTTTTAAAATTAATTTTGAATAACCATGAAAGTTACAGATTTATTCATGATTGAGATTAAGTTATACAATGTCCAACACCCAATCATTAACTAGTGTACATTTTCTGCCACCCATGTTTCAATTTTGTTTACCACACTCTTCTTGGCCTCCCCTCTGCCTGCCTCTCTGGCAGACATTCTTCTTCTGTCTTCGTCTCTGTCTGCCTGCCTGCCTGTCTTTCTTCCATTTTTAAACACTAGTTGCTAATATGACTACGAAAGAGGTATAATGCATCTCACTTTATCACCTTTTACCAGTTCATGTATAATGATCATTCACAATTATTATGACCACAGTGGTCTCTTCTCTGCCCTGACTGCAGTCCCCCAATATTTGTGGTAAGCTTCTTACTTTGAAGCAGTCATCTTTGTCCTCTTCTCTATTGCGTTTGAATATTGTTACTATACTATTATTTTTATATCCTACAAATGAGTGAAGTCATTCTATATCTAGCCCTCTCTGATTTATTTTGCTCAGCATAATATTATCCATATTCATCCATGCATAAGCAAATTTCATCTCTCCATTTATTTCCTAACAGCTCCAAAATATTTCATTGTATTTATGTATTGATGTATCACTCATTATACCACTCCTTTATCCTCTCTCTTGTTCTCAGACATGGGTTATTTCCAGATTATGGCAATTTCGGATGTTGCTACTATGAACATAGAAGTTCTGATACAATTATTAATTGGTAAAATTACTTTGTATAAGAATCAGATAGGTAATACAGAGGCCAGTGTGCTTGCTGTCTGGTATGAAGACATACAAGAAGTAAACAGATTTAGCTTATAGTCGAAGGGGAGGTGAAGAAGAAGATCTGAGGCTCTTAATGTAAATTATCATAACATCAACAACACAGGAAACACCCTGTGTGCAAGAATCCTGTATACATTCTTTTATCTGTCACCTCTACTGGAAGAAGATAATCTTCAGAAATTTTACCTTAACTTTCTCTTTCCTCACATTCCCTTAGGAATATGTAACCCTCCTTTAGGATTCATATGTAATCCTCACTAGGGTTAGTTGACATTAATTAGCTATCATTTGCTAGGATTGGCTTTAATTAGCATTCATTAGCTAGGGTTTGTCTATTATCAGCCATTCTTCCTCTGATTGATTATTTCTGAATGATATATGTCTGAAATAGAGGACAGTTGGGACTCACAGTCTATGGAGCTGGGAATCTCCATCCTTAAGCTTGATAGTGCCCTTATTTCAGGCTGAACTCTGGCACTTGTCTTGCACACTTCCTCCATAGCATCATCAGAACCACAAGAAGTGCATCTCGAAGTACAGCCAGGTGTGTATCTCCACAAATAAAATCACCTTGAAACCTAACAATCTGACTTTCAATTACATTTCTGGTTCTAATGTTTTCAAAAGCAGTCTTTAGTCATATGCTCCATGATATTTGATATTTTTTAAAACGCCATTTCAGTTCATTATTACTTGAGCAACTCCTTGTCATTATTCCTGCACTAATTGCTTGATTGTTTTCCATTTGCCTCTAGCTCCCCGTCCCTGCCACCAAATACATCCTCCTTTTCTTGCTTTATAATTAATCTACATGACCAAATTGACCCAGACAAAAGGCATATTCTGTTCTTGACTGGCTCAGTGGACAGTCAAATTAGTATCTTGGCAGAAGAATAAATGCAGAAATGTTTTGAAAACATTTTGGGCATGCTCATTTCCACTTATTTCTTCATTCTTCCTGCATCAAATGGGGATTTTTATGACTGTTAGATGTCTAGTATCCATTTCCTCATTCCATGTGGAAGAAAATTGCTACTACAGATAATTGAAAATAATTATGTAGCTTCTGAACTAGTATGTTCAGCAAATATCTGATTTCTTTTCCACATGAGAAAAAAGATTTCATCTTGAATCTTTTTTTAAAGTTGCAATAATTAGGGGCCAGAGAGATAGCATGGAGGTAAGGCATTTTGCCTTACATGCAGAAGGACAGTGGTTTGAATCCCAGCAAGCTATATGGCCCCCTGAGCCTGCTAGGAGCGTATTCTGAATGTAGAGTCAGGAGTAACTCCTGAGTGCTGCCAGGTGTGACCCTAAAACAAGCACACACACAAAAAATTATAATAATTAAAGTTAAAATCAGTTAACATAAAAGCTATACCTATTAAATGTAGCCTTAAACTATAAAAATATTTAATGATCAATTATTTCCCAGATATGTATTTATATTTATTGTTCACAGTATTATTGCTTAATACATATAGCAATGCTACAGTTCGCCTACCACCATGGTACCAGAAACCATTCAACCTTATTCTTCAGCAGTATGTTCTGTTTCTTGATTGACTGTGATAGAGGCAAGGAGGGCACTGATTTACAGAGGTAGTGATAATTTATCACGTTCAAACTCCCCAAAAAATGCTTAATTCTGAGGTTGAGAATTTGCAATTAGATTGTTGAGAAATAACATCCTGTAATAATGATTATTTGCATAAAAATCCTCCAAGCTACTGTTAAAAGAGAATATTAGACTATGAGTTTGGAACTAACTATATTAGAATGTATATTGGAATATAAGTTTTGGGATTAACTATATTAGAATATAAGTTTGGAATTAATTGCTTCTTTGCTTCTGTAACCCTGGCTTTGCTTAATGCTAAAAGGTCTGGACTTAACTGTTGTTTGCTTCTGTAACCCTAGTCTTGCTTAGACACTTAAACATAAGTACAGCCATTACAGGATCAAATTTTAAGGCACAAAGACCAGGCCCATAAGAACAACCAGTTCCTGGAACCAGACAATATATGTACATACCAGGAAATACAGTGATAGACAGATGGACAGATGGCAACCACACTTTGGGTCTATGATGTGGATCTAGATGCACATGATTTCCCCTTACTGAGCCTACAACCCACCTTAGCCGTTTACCTAAAGCAATATATGTCCTCTGACCAAGCCCAGACATTTCTCTAAAGCAATTTTGTACTAAGAATTGATAGTTTTAAAAACCATCTGTCCAGAAGCGGGAATCCCCTAAATTCCTTATAAAAAAGGGCCTGCGAGACCTCCAGAGGTAGCCATTTTTCTTAGGAGGTGGTAGACCCCAACATGCTGGAATTCAACTGTGTTTGTGGACTGCTCATCTCCACTGTCCTCTGAGACGAATCTTGAATCCTGATCTTACACCACAATATGTTGGTTCTTATCACATTGTGTACACAGCTTTTAATTTAATTTTAGTTTTATTTTTGAACCATACTGGCAGTGCTCAAGGATCATTCCCCGCAGTAGGGATCATATG
>PVKC010048829.1:0-10833 GCA_004027635.1 Crocidura indochinensis | reverse complement strand
AGTTACATAATTTTTATGGCATTAGAATGCTTGAGGTGCTGCTAAGAAATATGTATTACAATCTGGGGTCTTGAGGGACAAAGTAATTGTACATGGGTTCTGTTATATTTTTCTTAATATTCTTTGGCTGAAAGTTCAATGTTAAGATATCAGCAAGGGGACTTATGTGAATTCTGTTTAATCGTGATTGTCCTTCCACAGTAACTTTACCTTGTCCTCTTTCTTGGCATCTTTGTTCTCATAATGAAAAATAAAAAAAAATTTTAAAAAAGCACCAGGTCTATAATAAACAGTAATATGAAAAAAAATCTTTATTTAAACACCTTGATTACAAACATAATCGTGATTAAGTTTCAGTCATGTAAAGACCACACCCCCATCACCAGTGAAACATTCCCATCACCAATATCCCAAATATCCCTCCTACCCAGCCCACTCCTGCCTGTACACTAGACAGACTTTCTACTTCTTTCATTTATTCACATTGCTATGATGGTTCTCAATGTAGTTATTTCTCTAACAGCACTCATCACTCTTTGTGGTGAGCTTCATGTCATGAGCTGGACCATCCAGCCTTCCTCTCTTTTTTTTTTTTTTGTTTTTTTTTTTGTGTCACACCCGGCAGTGCTCAGGGGTTACTCCTGGCTTCATGCTCAGAAATTGCTCCTGGCAGGCACAGGGGACCATATGGGGCACCAGGATTCAAATCGATGACCTTTTGCATGAAAGGCAAACGCCTTACCTCCATGCTATCTCCCAGGCCCCGAGCCTTCCTCTCTTTTTGTCTCTGAAAATTATTGCAAAAATTAATTTCATTTTTCTTAAAACCCATAGATGGGGAGATTATTCTGCTTCTATCCCTTGCCCTCTGACTCATTTCACTCAGCATAATAGGTTCCATGGACATCCATGTATAGAAAAATTTCATGACTTCATCCCCTCCCGAAAGCTGCATAATATTCCATTGTGTGTATGTACCACAACTTCTTTAGCCATTAATTTGTTGATAGGAATCTTGGTTGTTTCCAAAGTCTGACTATTGTAAATAGTGCTGTAATGACTATAGGTGTGAGGAAGGGATTTTTATATTGCATTTTTTGTGTTCCTAGGGTATATTCCTAGGAGTGGTATAGCTGGAGCACATGGGAGCTCAATTTCTAATTTTTGGAGGAATCTTCATATCGCTTTCCATAAAGGTTGGACTAGATGGCATTCCCACCAGCAGTGGATAAGAGTTCCTTTCTCTCCACATCCCCACCAGTAGTGCTTGTTCTCATTCTTTGTGATGTGTGCCAATCTCTGTGGTGAGAGATAGTTGTTTTGATTTGCATCTCCCTGATGATTAGTGATGTGGAGAATTTTTTCATGTGCCTTTTGACTATTTGTATTTCTTCTTTATCAAAGTGTCTGTCCATTTCTTCTCCCCATTTTTTGATAGAATTAGATTTTTTTTCTTATAAAGTTCTGTCAGTGCCTTGTATATTTTGGATATTAGCCCCTTATCTGATGGGTATTGGGTGAATAGTTTCTCCCACTTTGTGGGTGGCTCTTGTATTCTGCTCACTATTTCATTTCAGGTGTAGAAGTTTAATATATTCCCATCTGTTAATCTCTGCTTTCACTTGTTTTGAGAGTGCAATTTTCTCCTTGAAGATGCCTTAAGTGTTATGGAGACTAAAGTCTCATAGAGACACGTCTTTAATGTCATGGAGTGTTTTACCTATGTGTTGTTCGATACACCTAATGGTATCAGATCTGATATCAATGTCTTTAATCCATTTGGTTTTTACTTCGTACATGATGTTAGCTGGGGGTCTAAGTTCACATTTTTGCAAGTGGCTAGCCAGTTGTGCCAATACCACTTGTTGAAGAGGCTTTTTTTTTTTGCTCCATTTAGGATTTCTTGCTCCTTTATCAAAAATTAGGTGATTTGGAAGGCTTAGGTGGCAGACATTGAACTTCCGGCTCGGAACTTCCTTTGAACTTCCTTCATTCCTGGGAGCCAGGAGTCTTGGCCAGCATGGGTTTTGGCAGACATCCATTGTGCCAGAGGCATTTTTAACCCGGCCTAGGGTCAAGGTGCAGGATTTGGGTCACCCCAGCACCCCTTTACCTCCTTCCTCCTGAGTTCCAGGGCTTCCCCTGGGCCACAAGCCTGGGCAAGCCAGCAAGGTGGGTTCCTGGGAGGAGCTTATGGGGTACCCTAGGCTTTTCCCACTTCCAAGCTGGCTCCAGAGGGAGGCTTAGGGGGCAGGCTTTGAACTTCCAGCCTTCTGGCTTGGAACTTCCTTTGAACTTCCTTCCTTCCTGGGAGCCCGGAATCTTGGCCAGCACGAATTTTTGCAGACCTCTGTTGTGCCAGAGGCCTTTTTAACCGGGCCTAGGGTCGGGGTGTGGGAGTTGGGCCACCCCAGCACCCCTCTACCTCTTTCCTCAGGAGCTCCAGGGCTTCCCCTGGGCCACATGCCTGGGCAATTCAGCAAGGTGGGTTCCTGGGAGGAGCTTATGGGGTACCCTAGGCTTTCCCCACTTCCAAGCCGGCTCCAGAGGGAGGCTTAGGGGGCAGACTTTGAACGTCCGGCCTTCCAGATCGGTAAGGTTCTCCTTCCTTCCTGGGAGCTAGGAGTCTCGGCCAGCATGGGTTTTGGCAGACATTCGTTGTGCCAGAGGTCTTTTTAACCCAGCCTAGGGTCGGGGTGTGGGACTTGGGTCACCCCAACACCCCTCTACCTGGTGTATGTTTCAACATTCACTGGTATTTTTCCGGAGCTCCAGGGCTTCCCCTGGGCCACATGCCTGGGCAAGCCAGCAAGGTGGGTTCCTGGGAGGAGCTTATGAGGTACTCTATGCTTTCCCGCTTCCAAGCCGCCTTCAGAGGGAGGCTCAAGGGGACACTCCATGCTGGATTGCATTCTCCCTAGCTTGGGGGGTGCTGGGAGGCTTGGCAGGCCTCCAACCCTTCCCCTATTTCCCCTGGACACTAGGCCTGGACTGAGTGCCACCTCAGGTGGCCTGCTGTGGGTTCCAGGTGGACTCTATTAGGGGTCCTCAGGCTTCCCTCCCTTCCCTACTCTAGGGAGGAGGAGCAAAGGGAGGGGCCAGGTAGATAGCTGTCTTCCAGTGCCTTGATCCTTCCTGGAGGCCAGCTCTTCCCAGGTATTGGGGTTAGGGGACACCCCATGCCAGATGGCATTCTCCCTAGCTTGGGGACTGCTGGGAGGCTTGGCAGGTCTTCAGCCCTTCCCCTATTTCCCCCTGGACTCGAGGCCTGGCCTGAGTGCCACCTCAGGTGGTCTGCTGTGGGTTCCAGGTAGACTCTATTAGGGGTCCCCAGGCTTCCCCCCTTTCCTACTTGAGGGAGGAGGAGCAAAGGGAGGGACCAGGTAGATAGCTGGCTTCCAGTGCCTTGATCCTTCCTGGAGGCCAGACTTCCCAGGTATTGGGGTTAGGGGACACCCCATGCCAGATGGCATTCTCCCTACCTTGGGGGTTGCTGGAAGGCTTGGCAGGCCTCCAGCCTTTCCCCTATCTCCCCTTTATCCCAGGTCTTCCCTGGTTGCTGGCCCAGGTGGACTCTATCATGGTCCTCAGTCTTTCCGCCTTTTTTCCCTACACTAAGGGGGGATGCATGGGGTGGAAGGTGGGCCGATGCAGCACTGGTGTATGTTTCAACATTCACTGGTATTTTTTTCCTCATTGGTCTCCATTTTAAAAAATGCACAGGGGTGTACCATATATATTCAAAATAAAAATGGGAGGATGGACTCTCAGGCTGGGAGGAGACCATTTTGTATGGGGGTACCATATATATTCAAAATAAAAATGAGAGGATAGACTCTCAGGCTGGAAAGAGGCCACTATTCTTTTTCTACTTGTTCACTCTCAGCAGCTTCTTAGCCTCTTCCTTTCTTCACTGTGTAACTGTGTTTGCTACCATACTAGGTTTCTGGTTAATTCCCACATACGGTGACTATTGAGTCCACTGTCTTAAGTTAGATTGTTTATTTTCCCCACTTTTTATCCCTTTGTTATTTGTTAAATAAGGAAGTTAGTAGAAGTGTCCCTCCATTTAACGTTTATATAAGAACCAAGTCAATTAGATTGTTGGACTTGTTCTAAGATCCCCATAGGCACCAATTTTGCCACATGATACTGTTCTTCCTTTGCATAGGCACATTAAAATGGGAAATTATATTCAAACACGTTCTTATCTTATAGAGATGGGAACAAACAAATCTTGTAATGCAGTCGAACTTTACACATTGTGTTCATAAAGACCTGACTCGTTGTTAAATAAGGAAATTTGTAGAAGTGTCCCGCCATTTAATATATACATAGAACCAAGTCAATTACATTATTGGACTTGTTCTAGCATCCCCATGGGCACCAATCTTGCTGGGAACTGTTCAATAAGAAATTTTAGTGAAAGAGTCCTTCAGTTTAATGCTTATGTTTTTGGACTTGTTCTTGCAGCCCCCTTGTGCGCTGCTAATGCCAGTGGCATTATTCCTTGTTTGCATGGGCACATTAAAATGGAAAATACTATACATGCAAATAAGTTCTTATCTAATAGAGATGGGAACACACTAATCTTGTGGTGCAATAGTACCTTACAAACCCTGAACATTGACATGATGACCTGGCACAGGCCTCAGAGGTTTGGGCATTTTCCAGTCACCCCTGAACCAGGGAAGCCATCTATGAAATATTCAACATTGTTTATGACATCACCTGGAAGCAATCCTCTACTAGGGAAGACCCTACTGTTGCTCTGACATCGATTTACTCAAAAGTGTCTTCCCTTAAACACTGAGAAGATTTAAACAACTACAACAATGACTTGCCTGCTGGACAGGGCTTTCTGCATTGCCCGTTAATTGTGAGATGAAATTAGATGCCGCTCCACACCATCCTGATTTCAATGAGGGATGTACAGAGGACCTTTAATGTACAGGACCTTTAATGCAGAGGCGTGAGATCAACAACAGAGACTGTGAAAGGTGTAACTGTATGGTCACTGCAGACAATGACTGGGATTGGACAAACTGGTTTGCCTGGAGCCTAGATATGGTCTTCTGTCAGGAAACATCAAGGGTAGGGTCTCCTTGTACTAGGCCAAAGTGTTTTCCTTTCCATGACCCCCATACTTTGATGGGCCCATGCAAACGATAATTGCCACACTAACATTGTTTTTACAGTCCTCCTTTGACTCCAAACCTTAAAAAAAGTTGATGGTCACTATCACTAACAGGTATAAATAGCAGAAACCTGAAAACAACAATACATGTTAATTTATAAGAATTGTGTCCTTGTGGTGTCTTATAAATAATGCACTGTATGCAGTACTGAATAGTTGCATCATGCTGATATATTTAACTTTGTGTGTATCCTGTAATTATGTTGTAATATATTCAGAGAACTTACTGTAAAGAACAAGACATACCTTTGATGTACTATACTAAACATTGAATATGTTTGAGTTTAGAAGGGTAATACTTCCTTATTAAAATTTTTTTTAATTAGGTGATTTTATGTCTCAGGAACATTCTCTGAGTACTAAAGCCTATTCTAGTGATCTGAGTGTCTCTCTTTATTCCAAGACCATGCTGTTTTGATGACTATTGCTTTGTAATACAGTTTAAAGTTGGGGAAAGTAATGCCTCCCATATTCCTTTTCCCAAGGATTGTTCTAGCTATTCGAGGGTGTTTATTGTTCCAAATGAATTTCAGAAATGTTTGGTCCACTTCTTTGAAGAATGTAATGGATATCTTTAGAGGGATCACATTAAATCTGTATAATGCTTTTGGGAGTATTACCACTTTAATGATGTTAATCCTGCCAATCCATGAGCATGGTATGTGTTTCCATTTTCGTGTGTCCCCTCTTATTTCTTGGAGCAGGGTTTTATAGTTTTCTTTGTAGGTCCTTCATTTCTTTGGTCAAGTTTACTTCAAGATATTTGAGTTTGTGTGGCACTAATGTGAATGGGGTTGTTTTATTAATGTCCATTTCTTCCCTATCATTATTGGTGAAAAGAATGGCCAGTGATTTCTGTGTGTTAATTTTGTAGCCTGCCACCTTGCTATATGAATCTATTGTGTCTAGAAGGTTTTTGGTAGAGTCCTTAGGGTTTTCTAAGTCTAGTATCATGTCATCTGCAAACAGAGCTTGACTTCTTCCTTTCCTATATGGATTAGATTTTTATCAAGAATGAGTGTTGGACTTTATTAAATGCTTTCTCTGCATATATTTTTTGATCTTATGTTATAGATTTTATATTTCCTTTTGTTGAGTTTATTATGTTGATTAATTTTTGTATGTTAAATCATCCTTGCATTCCTTGAATTAAACCTACTTTTATGACCTTCTTGATGAGGCATTGGATCCTAATTGCCAGGATTTTGTTGAGGATCTTTGCATATATGTTCATTAGAAATATTGAGCCAGAGAGATATTATGGAGGTAAGGCATTTGCCTTGCATGCAGAAGGTCAATGGTTCGAATCCCGGCATCCTGTATGGTCCCCTGAGCCTGCCAGGAGCAATTTCTAAGCATAGAGCCAGGAGCAATTTCTGAGCATAGAGCCGGAATAACCTCTGAGTGCTGCTGGGTGTGACCCCAACACCAATAAATAAATAAATACATAATAAAAATATTGGTCTATAGTTCTTTTTTGGCAGCATCTCTGTCTGCTTTTGGGATCAGGGTTATGCAAGCTTTATAAAAACTGGGACTGATCCTATATCTCCAATTTCATGAAAGAGCCTAAAAAAGGATAGATAGCATTTCCTATTGAAAGGTTTGAAAGAATTTGTTAGTGAATCCATATGAGCCTGAGCTCCTTTCATTACCATTTTAATTACCTGCTGCTGTACTACCACTTCGTCTCTGTCCTTGGATTCTGCACCATTGATCAGAGAGCTTATTTCAGTGCCTTGGTTAACAGTAGTTCCAAATTTAGAAATGAGATTCCTTGCAATTTTTTTAAAGCATCGTGATTTACAAAGTTGCTTATAGTTAAGTTTTATACATACAGTGTTTCAACACCAATTCCACCACCAGTATCAAACTCCCTCTAGCAATGGTCCCAGAGTACATGCCATACCTCACACATCCTACTCAGCCTGCCATCTTAAAAGAGACACCCTTTGGGGCCCGGGAGATAGCATGGAGGTAAGGCGTTTGCCTTTCATGCAAAAGGTCATCGATTCGAATCCCGGTGCCCCATATGGTCCCCCATGCCTGCCAGGAGCAATTTCTGAGCATGCAGCCAGGAGTAATCATTGAGCACTGCCGGGTGTGACCCAAAAAACCAGAAAAAAAACCCTTTATGGGGCCTGGGAGATAGCATGGAGGTAAGACATTTGGCTTTCATGCAAAAGGTCATCGGTTCGAATCCTGGTGCCCCATATGGTCCCCTGTGCCTGCCAGGAGCAATTTCTGAGCATGGAGCCAGGAGTAACCCCTGAGCACTGCCGGGTGTGACCCAAAAACCAAAATAAAAAAAACAAAAAACAAACAAAAAAAGAGACACCCTTTTATTTTAATAGTAAACGCTTGGATCACCTTTCATTTCTGTTGACTTTGTGATTTGACTGTTTATTTCTTTTCTTTTTTTCTTTTAAAAATATATGGAACGTTTCATGAATTTGCATGTTATCCTTGCGCAGGGGCCAATTTTAGAATATGTGCTGCCGAAGTGAGCACTATTTCAGTCATTTTTTTTTTTTTGGTTTTTGGGTCACACCCAGCAGTGCTCAGGGGTTACTCCTGGCTCCATGCTCAGAAATTGCTCCTGGCAGGCACGGGGGACCATATGGAGCACCGGGATTCGAACCGATAACCTTTTGCATGAAAGGCAAATGCCTTACCTCCATGCTATCTCCCGGGCCCCATTTCAGTCATTTCTTAACACACCACCAGTACACCTGAATCTCCTTGGGCCCTGTCCCCTGTCATTTGTTTCTTTCTTTTAGTTTAGTTTAGTTTTGTTGTTGTTTTTGGTCACACCCAGTGGTGCTCAGGGGTTACTCCTGGTTGTGCACTCATAAGTAGCTCCTTGCAGGCTTGGGGAGTCATATGGGTTGCTATGAATTGAACCAGCATCTATCCAGTGTTGGCATGTGCAAGGTAACTGCCCTACTGCTGTGCCCTTTCAATTATTTGTTTTTATAATAATCTACCCAATTTATTTCTTTCTCACTGTACTTTAAGGCCTGGATATTTTCAAAAACCCCAAATTAAACAATTGCATTTCTTCATACATTTACTTTAAAAATCACATATAAGTGGTATCATCCTGTGTTTAACCTTCTTCAGGCTTGGTTCATTGAATATATTATTTTTCAATTATATTCATATTGCAGCAGAATTATTGATTGTACCATTATTTACAGCTATAGAGTATTCAATTGTATATATGTACCACACTTTCACGATCAACTCATCTGTTGTTGGACATTTCAGCTTTTATCTTTTGTAATGAATGCTGCAATAAATAGTGGGTGCATATGAAGTTTGGAATAAAAATTATTTTTTCCATGGGTAGATATCCAAAAGTGGAAAATCTGGGTCATATGACAGCTCAATCATAAGGTTATTGATAACTGTTCATAAGTTTTTCCATAGGGGTTGAATTACACAGCATTTTGTAGCTTATTAGTAGGCTGGAGCTTGCAGATTCAAATCCAGAAGGACATCTGACATTCTGCACATATTATTTACAAGCAGGAAAACACCAGATCTAACTATTTTCCAGACCAGTGGATTGGGAAGATGACAGAGGTTCACTAAAGGGTCTATGTTCACATACTGGTAGGCTGGAGAATGCAGATTCAGCTCCACAAGGACAAATTCCACGCTCACTGTGTCACACCTGATATAGAAGGGCCAATATATCAGTACTGACAACCTTTTAGCAGAGATTTAGGAAAAGGACAATTTAGCAGCTACACAGGTTTTGTTTACTCATGGTGGACCTCCCAGCTTTAGCTTTTTTCATGGCTTTAGCTATTTCTGGTCTATTCTAAATTTTAAAACGTTTTGTTAGAACCATTATAATTTAAACAGATATTCAAAGTTGGATTTAGACATACAAAGTTTCAGAGCTAGTCCCACAACCAGTGTCAACCTCCCTTCTCCAATACTCCCACAGTATATCTATCCCATGCCACTAACCACAGCCCAGCCTGTCATAATAACATGCACCTTTTTAAGTTTGGTTAACTTTTGGTTCTCATGATGTCAGTATTGTTGACTCTGGCTTGGACAATTAGTTTTATCGTTCTCTAATGATAAAATTCATTGTACCTGAATCCCCTTGTCTCTGTTCTTTTTTTTTAAACCTTTATCTTTTCTTAAAAATTTTATTGTGGTCAAAATGAATTACAAATCTTTCACAGTAATATTTAAGGCACATAGTGACAATGAATGAGGGACATTCCTACCACCAGTGTTGCCCTCCCTCAACCGCTGTTCCGAGCATGCATCCATATCTCCCTCCTCTACCCACCCCCATAATGCTAGTGTAACTGGTCCCAAATTTTACAGCTTGTTGTGCATTGGGTATCAATTCTGTTGTCATTGACTTTGGGTTTGGTGTAAAAGTCTGATCATTTTTTATTTCCACTACATATTCATACAACTGTGTGGTCCTGGTACCATCAGTTTCCCCCTCAAATTAGAGGAGGGAGATATAGGATGCATACTGGGAACAGGGGTGGAGGGAGGACGGCACTGGTGGTGGGAATGCCCCTCATGCATTGTCACTATGTATCATAAATGATGAAGTGAAAGATTTGTAATGCACTTTGGCCACAATAAAAATTAAAAAAAAAATTATGAGGCTAAAAAAAGATGATTGCAGTAATGTGGTTCTGTTTAGATATAAGAAAAGGGAAAAGAAAAAAAAACTAGGAGTATATACATATATATATATATGTAGATCAATTTAGAAGAAGAAATGTAAAAAACAAGAAAAGGCAACAAAACAAACAAAACCAAAAAACAAAGCAGTAACAACAAAAATACAGAAGAAAAAACCATCAACTATGAAAAACAGCAAAAATAGTCAAAAAATCAAAACAGCAACTACTTAAAACGATTTGTTTCTTCTTTTCTTCTTCTTCTTCTTCTTCCTTCTTCTTCTTCTACTTCTACTTCTTATTCTTCTTCTTGCAAAGGCACTGTAAGTATTGGGGAAATTAGAAAGAGAATTTCCTTGGCCTAAGAGATACAGGGTTTCTCCGCCCTTGAATCATTCTGCAGGATCCATACATACACATTTTCACACCCCAAGGTCTTTTTGTGGTACCAGGAAAATTTCTGCTCAGTTGTGGATGATAACACCCTGCCTCTGTAGCTAAAGATCTTGGTAATATGTAGGTTATAGGATTAAGGGTAGGAGAGAGTTTTTCTTTAGGGTTATAGAAGTTCTGTTCCATCACTGTTGTTGTAATCAGTCTTCTGTAATTAGTGGTCTTGGTTTTTACTCAGATCCTAGGACTAAGCTTAGGAAAGAATCTTTCAGTATGCTTCCAGAAGTTCTGCTCAGTCACAATTGTCAAAGTCAGACCCCTGAAATTAGAGATCTTGGTTTTTGTATGAATCCTAGGCTGAGGCCTAAGCATTGGTCCCATGATAGTTTCTGCCCAGATCATGTATGTCAAAGTCATTTTTCTGTAGTTAGTTATTTTGGTTTTTACATAGAGCAAAGGATGACATGTCTTCTGATTTCATCATACAGTTAGGTGATGAGATAGGGCAATTCTCTCTTAGATCAAGTTGTTGCTGTTTCCTCATGTCAGGATGTCACGAGGAAGTCATGGTGAAAA
>PVKC010048828.1:0-10837 GCA_004027635.1 Crocidura indochinensis | reverse complement strand
GTGTGTGTGTGTGTGTGTGTGTGTGTGTGTGTGTGTGTGTGTGTGTGTGTGTGTGTGTGTGTGTGTGTGTGTGTGTGTGTGTGCGTGCGCGCGCGCGCACCACCCCTGGCAGTACTCAGGAATCATTCCTGGCTCTGTGCTCAGGAATCAATCCTGGCAGCAGGTTATTTCTTTACATTCCTCTCTAAAGTCAGCTCACGCAGCTATTAAGTGTATGTACTAACTGAATAAATACATTTTGATTACCTCTTAAGTGTTCTCTGAAAAACACTGGAATTGCATAAATGTAGATTTTTTTACCTAGAGTATAGCTGAAATACACGACCAACAGCACATTAAGATAAGAAACCAAGGGCAAGAGATCAGATCAGCAGATTGGATTTTATGCTTTGCATGCAGGAAGCTTGAGTTTGATACTCAGCACCACATGGTCTTCAAAGCACCATCAAGAGCAACCCCCACACAAAAGGGCAGAAAAAAAAAACCCAGAGGTGGCAAAAAGAGGAGGGAACAAGTAGGGAGCTGACAGTCTGGCAAAGACTGAAAGAAGGAAAGCAAAAACAAAGTTAGAACATTTTATTTCACCAACCTCTTCTACAGCTTCTTTTCTCCGTGACTATTTTTTTTTTTACAACCTTAAAGGAATCAAGTATGTGTGAGTCAACCCACATTTCTTATCCATGCTGTCAGAAACTGGCAGTCTGATAGTTTCTTGGGCCAATGTTACAGGGCTCCCAGAAAAAAAAGTTACCTAGAACAGAGATCATATACATATTTCACACTACTGTAAAGAGATACCATTTATTATTTAGAAACTGACCACCCAAGCAGTTAGGAGTGATTCCTGAGTGCAGAACCAGAGTAACCCCTGAGTATGGGTGGGTGTAGCTAGTCCCAAAAAGGGGAGGGAAGGTGGGAGGGATGGACGGAGAGTAGAAAGGAAGGGAGGGAGGGAGGGAGGGAGGGAGGGAGAAAAGGAAGGAAGGAAGAGAGGGAGGAAGGGGAAGGAAGGAAGAAGGGAGGGAGGGAAGGAGGGAGGATAAGTCAGAAAGAAACCAAAATGGCTTTAGTCAATGGGAAGGTTGCTTACATGTGCTGGACTAATTTGTACATCAATGTTCTAAAATCACTTAAAAAGGGAAAGGAGGGCCAAAGTGACAATACAATGGGGAGGCTTTGCCACGCACAAGGTCAACCTGGGTTCAATCCCTGGCATCCCATAAGATTCCCCCCAAGCCTACCGGGAGTAATTTCTTAGCACCACTGGGTGTGACCCACAGACCAACAAATAAATAAAATTAAGAAAAGAAGGAAAAAGATTGGTAGCTAGAAATAATAGTTAGAAAGGCTCACTTATTCATTCTCTAAAATTTTACTTAAAACTTGGGCTCTCAGGCAAGGTCCTATATATTGGACTTTGCCGTTTAAAATAGAGGAAACAAAAAAAAAAGCCAAAAAAAAACCAAACAAACAAAAGAAAAATCCTTGCCTCTGTCCACAGAGAGTTTATAGCCAAACACAGGATGAAACAATTAATTTTGTGGGGCTGGAGAGAGAGAAAGTTACAGAAGGCAGAGAGGGTGCTTGCCTTGGACACAGCCAACCCTGGGATGATCCCCAGCACGCCAGACAACTGCCCCTAAATCGCAACAAAAGTGATCCCTGAGTGCAGACCCAGGACTAAATCCTGACGAGTCAGTCCCATGTGGCCCCCAAACCAAATAGAAAACTTTAAAACGAGAAAGCTTGGGGGCCGGCGGGTGGCGCTGGAGATAAGGTGCCTGCGCTAACCTAGGACGACTGCGGTTCGATCCCCCGGTTCCCCATATGGTCTCCGGTGCCTGCCAGGAGCGACTTCTGAGCAAATAGCCAGGAGTAACCCCTGAGCGTCACCGGGTGTGCCCCAAAAACCAAAAAAAAAAAAAAAAAAAAAAAAAAAAAAAAAAAAAAAAAAAAAAAGAGAGAGAGAGAGAGAGAGAGAGATAGCTTTTACATTGAACAGATTGTTTCCCCGTCATTTAAAAAAGGAAGGCACAGCTTGTCTTTCAAGCTGGCTAAGTAGCATGAAAGAGCTGCCTAGCATGGAGCTTCCAAGGTCTTCACAGGGGAGAGGTAGTTACCAGATCACTTTATTACTTACTCAGGTGTAATTGTAAAGCAATGGCAGATATAAGTAACACATCTAACTAACTGTATTCTTTGAGGTGAGTAGGCAAGAAATCTATTAATAGTTCATGAGAGGCTAGAGCAATGATTATCAAACGTTTGACTTCAGCAAACATTGTCATAACAAGCTAAGCCCCATGTTTATGTCTCTGTATGTCTCCAGAGCTGAGAGTTGCTGTGTTCTGCTCCAAACCCCACTTCGAAAAGCTATGCATTGCAAACGTGCTCATTGTAGCCATTAATTCAGACATCACCTCTGATTATAAAATCAGCTAAATTATTTTATATATTTTTGTTTTGCAGGTTATAGTTTTTTTAAATAAAGACACTATTTACAGTCACATGGAGGGTATAAAAAATGTTTTTTTCTTCCTAGAGGGGTATGGCAGAAAATAATTGAGAAACACTGGACTAGAGTAAATTTACAGTTGATAGGTGCCTTGCAAGTGGCCACTGGCGGGTTCAATCTCTGGTATCCCATAGGTTCTCCCAAGTCCCGCCAGGAGTGATTCCTGAATACAAAACCAGGAGTAATCCCTCAGCATCATTGGGTGTGGTTAAAAAAACAAACAAAATAAAATACAAGTTAACGAAAGGTGGGCAGAGTGATAGAGTACCGCAGGTAAAGTGCAGCATTTCATAGACCTGCGTTCTATACTCATACAGTTCTGAGCCCTGCTAGGAGTGAGTTGGATGTAGTCCAAAAATCAAACCACAGCAAACAAGTTAATGGCAGGGACCAGAGATAGTACAGGGGTTATGGGTGCATTGCTGACTATGGTTTGATCCCTGGCACCACCCAGTCTCCTGAGTACTGTAGGCCTAGAGCCCCCAGCACTGTAGGGTGGTAGTAGCACTGCATCCTAGGAACCTCGGGCTGTACCCTAAACCTCAGACTGTACCTAGGAATCTTAGGCTAAAATGCCCGCCAGACAAATGATCAGCAGATGTCCTGGTCTCCAGCGCATGACTTGGAATTTCCCCACCTTTGCAAAAACAAAATTAATGGGAAAAAATTTTACCTCCATACTCTAATTCAACACTGAAAGTAATGGTATAAGGAACGAAAGGATTACCAGTTACTGTGCATAAAACTAAATAGAGAAGTTGCTTGCCCTTACAAAATTAACTGGCAACAGAAACCAGATTTCTACATACTTAATTCAATGCTTATTATTATTATTAATATATATATATATTTTTTTTGGTTTTTGGGTCACACCTGGCAGCGCTCAGGGGTTACTCCTGGCTCTACGCTCAGAAATAGCTCCTGGCAGGCTCGGAAGACCATATTGGAATGCCGGAATTCAAACCACAGACCTTCTGCATGCAAGGCAAACACCTTGCCTTCATGCTATCTGTCTGACTCCCAAAGCTTATTTATTTATTTATTTATTTTTGTTTTTTTTTTGGGGGGGGGGTCATACCCGGCAGCGCTCAGGGGTTACTCCTGGCTTCACGCTCAGAAATCACTCCTGGCAGGCTTGGGAGACCATATGAGATGCCGAGATTTGAACCAATGACCTTTTGTATGAAAGGCAAACACCGTACCTCCATGCTATCTCTCCAGCCCCCCAAAGCTTATTTTAATCTAATTGTGACTCCCTTTTGTATCTGAACTCTGAACCAAACAACTCATTGGCACTCTTAGAATGTCCAGAATACTCCCAGGATCTGCAAAGCACATTAAACTATGTGCACTTCCTTCATTTGAAATGAAAAGTACATAAATACAAATCAACACATGATTTATAATTAACACATGATTTATAAAGACTTTAAAAATGATCTCATGGAGGGCAGGAGTGGTGGTGCAAGAGGTAAGGCATCTGCCTTGCAAGGGGTATCCTAGGATGGACCCGGTTTGATCCCCGGCGTCCCATTGGTTCCTCCAAGCTAGGAGCGATTTCTGAGCGCATAGCCAGGAGTAACCCCTGAGCGTCAACGGGTGTGCCCCCACCCCCCAAAAAAATGATCTCATAGGGGCCACAATTCTCTCATTCTTAAACTTTTTCACACCGGCTCACATTAACAATGAATTCTGGTTTGCCAACAATTTATTTCACAGGTGTTTTATGATTAAAAAACAAACAAGCCAAACAGTCAGTGAAAATCAAACATTTCCCAGAAAGCCACTGTTATTTTTTTAAACCAAACTTCCAGAAACCACCTGACAGTCTGGGAGCCCGTAAACCTCTTGCTTCAATTTCAAGTTCAAAGTAGTGAACAATGCATTTATTGTAAAATTCAAGTTTTCCCAAACCTTCAAATACTAAGTTCATTATTCAAGTAAAAAGGAAAAGCCTCTATAAAAGAATCACAATGGAATTTATCCTGCAATAATGCTTAAGAAAAAAATCTTTTGCAAAGAAAATTTAAGGGCCAGAGATGAGGCCTGTGACAGAATCAATACCCTTAAATGTGTAGCCCTGGGTTTAATCCCTGGCACAACCACCAAAGAAAGTGGGGGTGGGGGGAAGCTAAATGGAATTTTAGATAGGAGTGAACAGGTTCATGAAAAAAATTAAGAATATGGGGCCGGAGTGGCAGCACAAGCGGTAAGGCGCCTGCCTTGTCCATGCTAGCCTAGGACGGACTGCGGTTTGGTCCACTGGTGTTCCCAAGCCAGGAGCGATTTCTGAGCGCATAGCATGAGTAACCCTTGAGTGTCACCGGGTGTGACCCAAAAAAACAAAAACAAACAAACAAACAAACAAACAAAAAAAGAACCTATTCTGACCAGGGATGAAACTCAGAGGTAGAACTTGTATTATCTATGCAAGACCCTGGGTTATATCCCTGCAATTCTGGCTAGACAGGTCTCTATTCTGGTCCACTTAAAATGGTGAACTTGTCCTTCTTTAACCACTTTTCTATTCAAAGTGGGGAGAAAACCCCCACTTTTGGGTGAGAGAGACCTTCTAATGAGCTGAGTGCTCACATGTGGCCAGTAGGAGGCTCAGGGCTGACTTATGGCAGGGTCTGGTCCTCTGATCATTGTCAGGTGTGGCCCCCAACCAAGACAAACAAATAAAATATACTGTGGACATCACTGCATCAAAACACACAATTTAGAAATATAATTAGTAGTTCTTATTTTAAAAATTGACTGTTAAATAACTTCAACACCATCCCAAAAACCTTACATCTTCTCTGATACTAGTCATACACACCATATAAAGTTAAATGTGCTGTCCTGCCAAAGGCCAAGGTAATTGCAGCTAAAAATATACTTTTTTCTCATTCTGAACTAGTCACATTGGTATTTAATCCAAACGTCATCAAACATTGCATTAAAAATGCCAGAATGAAAAGGTTACTTAAATACAAACTCCAAATATATAGAAACTGTCCCCAAATACTGAAGATTGTATAAATGCAATCAAAATGCACATACATATGGAAATTAAAATAATCAGTACAATGAATATGAGAAAAGACTTGATGCCTGAAACAGAGTATGTATTTCAATAAAGACAAAATAGAAGTGAAAATGTTTTATTTATATATCTGAGAAGGGAGAATCTATTTCTTTAAAATTACTAGGATTCTTAATTAGTTTTACTTTAGGTTGAGACACTGACAGAAATTCTGATGTAAAAAAACCCAACAGCTGTCTAATTGGGTCACAGAGATCATAGAGAGGATAGATACTTGCCTTGCAGGAATCCAGCCCTGAATTGATCCCTGCTACCACATACTGACCCCTGAGCAATGCCAGAAGTGATCCCTGAGCACAAAACCAGGAGTAAGCCCTGAGCACCATCAGGTATGAACCTTCAAACAAAACAGAATAAAAATAGCTTGAATAATACCCATTTGGTATTAGAATGGAAACAAATGAAAACCCGAAGCTCTTACTAAAAGTTGTTGCCCCGGACCGGAGCAATAATATAGCAGGTAAGGTGTTTTCCATGTATGCAGCTAACCCAGGTTTGATATCCAGCACCACATCTGGCCCCTAGAGCTTCATCAGGAGTAAGTCCTGAGAACTGCGGAGCCTGGTCCCCAAACCAAAACAACAATAACAAAAACAAAATAAAACCCCAGTTGTTGTTTTCCAGTGATCGATGACATAACCATTTGCTTAACCATTCCCAGATCCATTTTTTTCTTTTCTGTTACTTCTGGAGGAAATACTACAGAGCTCATTTTCTCCACCACCAAAACAAAAACCAAACTTTTTTTTTTTAAACCAAAATTGTCTACCTCTTGACTCAACATCCATTTTCCCGTAAATCTTCCAGATTCCTATAGTTACTGTACAAAAAATTCACAAGACCAGGGTCCCGGGAGATAGCATGGAGGTAAGGCGTTTACCTTTCATGCAAAAGTTCATCGATTCGAATCCCGGTGCCCCATATGGTCCCCTGTGCCTGCCAGGGGCAATTTCTGAGCATGGAGCCAGGAGTAACCCCTGAGCACTGCCGGGTGTGACCCAAAAACCAAAAACCAAACCAAAAACCAAAAACAAAAAACAAAAAAAAAATTCACAAGACTAAATTTGAAAGTTGCTGTTTCCAACAGATGTGTCACCAAATAAAGAAATGCACACACCTTTTCCAAGTCCAACAAAAAAGGTTGTCTACCAGATATAATTAAACAAAGTCATTGCTAATCTAACACATTTCAATTTATTCTGAATTGGGAAGCAATTCAGAACACAATTTTCTAATATTAAATATTAAGAGCAAACAAGTTATGGCAAAGAATTTGGGCATAAGTTGATGTGTTTATAGAACACTTCAAATTTAAAAAATGGAACACATGTGATGTAAAATCAACCAAGTGCCTAAAACCTAAAATCCTAAGAAAGTCACCCTTACTTTTAAAATGGAGTAGGTAGAAGTTTTTAAATCACATGATGGAGAACATCATTAAACTGCATGACAGCCAGTTTTATGAACTACCGTGTCCTTTCTTGAATTAAAAAGTCTGCTTGAACCCTTGTTCCTTGTTTTCTTCTATATTCCACTCACTGAACACTTCTGCCACATTCAGATTACCACAAACAGCTAAAAGCAAATAACAACTAAGTTCCCTGAAGACTTCTAAAATATTATTACCAGTAGAAAAGAGAAAACACCCTTATTCCTAGAGCTACTGGAAAAACCCTTTTCTTTTAAAAAAAATAAACCTTTTGCTCTAAAGATAAGAACTTTCAAGTCTAAATGTCACAACTACATATACCTAGAGCACTTCTGATGGTTCCTAATAAATTGGTTTTTATTGAGAAGACTAGGAAGAAAGGTACCTCAGAAAAGCCTTTATTTCCAGAAAAAGAATGAAAGAGGATAAACAGAATTCTTTCCCTCTTTCAAGTAGGGAGGGCTTAATAGTAACTAAAAAGAATATTAAAAAAAATCAGTTGCTAGTTTATTAGCTGAGTCTGTTTAACTACAAAGAGACAATTTTAGTTAATTCCCTTCTGTTTAAAACAAATGAGTGAAATTAGTGTATTTTTTCTGACTTTGGACATCTCTATACAATATTATCCAGTATTTCAAAATGACAGACTAATGTTTTTATACACATATTTTGCCATTATAAAATGGTGCTCAATACCCTACTATGTGCTTTTGTTTAGCACATAAAACCACACTTTTTGTGGTAAAGGATAAATCTAACTCAACACACATACACAATAGCACGGGCAAAATCACGGCAACATGATCACTTTTTATTTTGTCACTGTTACTGTGGGCTCCTCTCTTAGAGGTACTGGAGAAGAAACTCAGAACTGCACATGTAAGGAGAAAATTGTCTACCTCTTGAGAGACCTTCCTGGCCTCACAACCACTTTTTTTTTGGCAAATATTTCTTTCAATCTCTGCAGAAGCACAACAGAAAAATTAGCTGTTTTTTTTTTAATGAGTTTATAATTTGTACTTTTGGCTTACTGTAAGTTTCTAAAATTACAGTTAAAGTGTTCATGGTATTCATGATCAAGAAGTCTCCCAAGAGAGCAGACCTAAAACATTTGGCTTTCTAAATGACAATGTTGACACTTGTATTGATTAATTACACCTTGCCATGCAACAAATTTTGCAGTCAACAAAATTTTAAGGTTCTGTTAAATTCACCACTGACTCTGAATAGTCACTGTTAAAAAGAGATCAGCTGTACATACAAAAAATTTGTCACAGAACAAATTTGGCAATAGGCAGAATTAAAAAACCCTGCATAATTCATCAGAATACTGTATTAAAATGAATCAAGTGAACGTGGAGTCCAGAAAAGAGCAGAAAACAGTGGCCTTTAAGAATCCTGACACTTTTCACATTCAGTTTTTTAGCCTTCCAGCTGGCAAGAGGTATTAGAAGGATGTGGCCTTATTCATTTTAACTCTAGTCATTGACAGAAAATGGACCCTAGATCAATCTTATCTTTATGGTCTCGGTGTTCTTCTGTCTTAAAAGCACTTTGAAGAACATTCTTATTCTTTCTGGGAGCTTAGGCATCTGGTTGGTCATTTGTTTGATATTGCTTAGACCAATTTTGTTCCAGATTTCTTAATGAACTAGATATTCAAAGAGATAAATACACACACACACACACACACATGCACACTGCGCGCACGCACACATACACACAGTGACCCTGTATCTGAACCACACAAGACTTAGCATCCATTAAGGGGCCCCTTGCCTCTAATGCTGTAAGGATCCTTGCCTATGGTTTGATTTGCACAAGAAGCACACATGGCCCCCGAGAGGCCTTTTAACCCTCTCTGGAAAACACTGTTGGAGAGACTGTAAATGACACAGTTGCAGAAACTGTTGCTAATCGCAAGCCAGGTGGTAAAGAATGAGGCAAAGCGGTTGCTATGGCCGGTGGAGCTCTCCAACAAGAAGTAGATGATGTATGGCAGCCAGAGGATGTAAAACACACTCGTTATTCGGAACAGGACCATGGCATAGCGCTTGTCGGAGCTGGCCTGCACCTCCCCTGGCTCCCCACTCTGGATGTTGAAGCGGGCTTTCCTCTCACTGATCTCCTTTGTGTGCTGCTGGCAGATGCGGAAGATGTTGAAGTAGGTGAAGCACACCGTGAGGGCGGCTGGGGCATACAACATCATCACGATGAAGAGGGTGAAGTAGGGGTCCGTGGACCAGGACTCGGCGCACCACCGGAACACATCTCCGTGATAGCCAGGCTTGCCCCAGCGGAAGAAGGAAGGAAGGAAGACCAGAGCGGAGTAGAGCCAGATCATGAAAATGCACACTCGGAGTCTGCAGGGTGTGACCAGGGTATTATAGGTCAGGGGTTTAGTGATGGCAATGTACCTATCGATGCTGATGCAGGCCAGAGAGGCCATGGACACACTCTTCAGCACAGATACTACGAAGCCAAACACTTGACAGGTAAGAGCCTCCTCCACGGGAAGTGGGTAGTGGAGGAGCGAGAAGGAGGGGACCAGACAGCTTACCCCAACCAGGAGGTCAGCATAGGCCATAGTCTGGATAAAATAACTGGTCGTATGGTGATTCAACAGAGGTGCACAGTGGAACACAAATATCACCACGACATTGCCCGAGATAATCAAAGCAGTTAAAAACACAATGATCAGCACTTCCAAAAGGCAAAAATTGACAGTTTCCAAATAGCCAAAGGTCATGAGGCAAAAAGGGCGGCTGCTCTGATTACGGTCCACGGTGGAGTTCATCTTGAGCTCAGGAACAATTTCTGTTCACGCTGTGGTGGGGCTGCAGCCACCAGTCTGGGGGAGCAGCTGCTGTCATTGCGGCCAGCTTTTTGTGTAGGACAACGCCCGAGCTGTCTTAGCCCCCAGGCAGGGGAGGCTGTGGTTCTGGTGCATTGCCTGCTGTGCAATTCCCCTTTAAATCCTCAGGACAGGGAGAGCCAACAGCAGTAGCCTGGCTTGTCCCAGGTGCGGCCAAAGGATCAGGTTTACCAAACACATAGTATCTGGGGAGGAAGGCAAAGTCTGGATGCCATGTCTTCAGGCCAGTGAGGGTCTAAGGGGTGGGGGCAGAAGAGAAGGGAGGAAGATTAGGAGCTTCAGCAGGAGTTGGAATGAGTCTCCTCTGAACAGCTGATAGAAGAAAAGGAGAGAGCATTTTATATTGTGCATCCAAGAGCTGCATCCAAGAGCCTATCTAGCTCAGGCTGGCATCCTCCTTCCCAGTCTATGCCACCCTTCCCAAACAGCTACTCAGGACTCCCTCATCTCATAACTGGCCCTTACCCTCCAAAGGAGGCACAGCACCACCAAGCTTTCATGGTCAACAGAAAACAAAAACCAACTGCAGTCATATCCATTGATCCCCTTTTCTTTCCTTTGAGCCTTCTCGGGGTAGAAAAAGAATCTGCTCGTAGCATTTCTGAAACATTTCTAAGGCTCACTCTAAAAAAGAAATCTAACATTTTCTGGTCTTATTCTCATTTATTATTTTTCCTCCTTAAAAAAAACTCCAGACGAATTTATTTCTTAGCTAGCTAGCTCCGTTTCCGAGGGTTACCTGTAATTCTGCATGTTGCAATCCAAACAAAAGCCACAAGACATCCTTAACAGAAAGCCAGGCAATGCAGGAATGTGTCTCAGCCAGTCTACTGCAGAACTGAGACACAAGAGGGAGGAGATAAGGGAGTAGGAGGGGAAACAGGGAGAAGAGGGGGCTTGGGAAAAGGAAGAAGGGGGAGGGGGAAG
>PVKC010048827.1:7500-10835 GCA_004027635.1 Crocidura indochinensis | reverse complement strand
ATATAGGCAGGGGTCAGTGAGGAGGGACGTGGGGAGCATTGGTGGTGGGAATGTTGCACTGGTGAAGGGGGGTGTTCTTTTTATGACTGAAACTCAACTACAATGCTTGTAAAGATATTATTTAGATTAAAAAAAGAATCTAGAAGTATATGTTAAATCTCATAAAAAGTCTAATTTCAGCTGGAATTGGCTACTATTCAAGGTACTTCTTGTGGAGTACAAGCAGCACAGACTTAAGACAAAGCAGAAATTTCAACAGAGTTCAAAAGATCTTTAAACTTTCCCAGAGCACTTCAAGGATTTTCCTTGTTTCTACACTGTTGGTTTTATTTTTTTTCCTTCATTTTTTAAAGCCATACCCAGCTGTGCTTAGCACTCCCTCCTAGCTCTACACTTAGGTATCACTTCTCAGGGAATTGGGAACCATTTCAAGTGCTGGGAATCAAACACTAGTTGTCTGCAAGGCAAATGCACTTTGTACTGTTCTATCTCTGTGGCCTCCATGCTCCTCTATCCTTTCCTGCTAGAAGCAGGAACTTTAGGAGGTTATTGAGCATCCTGAAGATAGGACTGGTCAGGATCAGAAAGGTCATAAATGACAGAGAAAAAATAATTCTAAGTCAGTCTTTGTCAGTGAACGTATTTTTGGATATTCAAGATTCTGAAGTTCTAAACCGAACCAATGTACAGAATAAATGAGAAAAAACTAAAGGTTTGACATCCTACTTGTTCTCAAAAGTTGTCATAGTTTGTTGATCGATAGTATTGAGATTAAAAAAAATAACCTCCAGTTACTAAATTCTAGCATAAAAATAATAATAAAGACTATAGTTCTTGGGGCCTGGGAGATAGCATGGAGGTAAGGCATTTGCCTTTCATGCAAAAGGTCATCAGTTCGAATCCCGGTGCCCCATATGGTCCCCCGTGCCTGCCAGGAGCAATTTCTGAGCATGGAGCCAGGAGTAACCCCTGAGCACTGCCGGGTGTGACCCAAAAACCAAAAAAAAAAAAGATTATAGTTCTTTATTGAATCATAATCAATAAAGATCTTGCTTTGCATGCAGCCTATCTCGGTTTGTTTCCCCAGCACCATTCCCATGTACCACTACTGCATCACCATAGGAGAGATTCCATGAGCACTATTCAGAATAGTACATCCTCCTTCAAACCTAAAGACTGGAAATTGGAAACTGGAAAGTTTTGTAGAACATGGGTCCAGTAAAAAGTATAAAGCTCTTATTTCAAAGTACTACTTTTTTGTAAGAACCATTCCAGAATGTTCCCTAGGATTAGAGAGGGAATAAGGTCATGGCATCAGAGGAACATTTTATTTTTTGCTTTCCTTATAAAGGTATCAGCAAATGGCCTTCAGCCCCATCACTATCATAATATGATTTATTCTGAAGACAGGTACTGTTTTATTTATCCTTTTGCTCCTCTAGCAGCCTAGCACTTGTGGAGTAGCAATTTGACAAATCTTTACATAGTGAAACAATTTCACAACTCTTTTACTTTCATGATGTGTACTGTACATTTTGTTCAGCTCCCCCTTCTCCCTTACTTTTAAAAGGCCATATGAAATTTAATACATTATTTCAGATTCATGGGAACTTTTCTTATTATATTAGTCTTGTTAAAGGAGCCCATTAACAGAGCCATCTTTCCAGGAGGGAGTTCTTTGTTGCTGTAGAATATTTCTATGGGTTGCTGCTGCTTGAGAGGGGAGACCCCACACCTTCTGTTTTCCTAGGATTATTCCATAATAATAAGTTAGTGAGGAGGTTAAAAACCTCAGACATGTTGTCAAGTTCCTCAGTTTGAGGACAAGAAACTTGAGCTTAGAAAAGCAGGAGTTTTCCAAAGATCCACAGTAACCAGAGAATCCCAGTCCTGGCAGCCTGATGCTTTTCACATGCTCCCTACTGCCACCCACAAGATTTCCTCCAGGGACCTTAGGCTTCCCCTCTGTGGTATCCACGATTCTCCCATGTTTAGGCCTGCATAAATATCCTGAGGGGGTTGGGGCCTTCCCCCATACTGGAGAGCAGCCTACTTTATTCACAAAAGTGTCACTCCTCGCTAGGCCTGACATGGGGTGTCCTGTCATCAACTTTGAAAAGGATGACATCTTCAACCTGGAGGACTGGGTGGGGGCAATTCTTCATTAAAAGTCAAATTCAGCAAAGAATTGGCAGAGGGTTGAGGAACCAGTACTGAGTGAACTGGGATGACTGAGAAGAGCACTGCCCAGGGGCCTTCATTCCAGCCTGCTGCAGTGCCCACAGTGCCTACTACAGACCCACAGTCACATGGTCCTGGGGCCTTTACTACCTTACAGTACAAGAACCCACTCCCTACAACTGGGGTCCTTTTTTCTGAGGAACTGGCAAGGCATGGCTTGCTTTAGTTCACAAAGCTTCCTCTAGAAAAAGGAAAATGAAACCTTATACTCTTGCTGCATGGGGAACCTGTTGAGACCTTTTAGTGGGTCTGAAGAGGAAGGGGTTGTTCTAAGGGTCTCTTATCTCCATTTGAGTTTCTTTCTTTTTGTTTTTGGTCCATACTTTCAAGCCTTACTCCTGACTCTGTACTTAGGGATTACTTTCAGTGGTTTCAGGAACCATATGTCATGCCAGGAATTAAACTGTGGTCAGCTGTGTGCAAGGCGAATACCTTAACACGTGTCCTATCTCTCTAGCCCCTCATCTATACTTTAATGACAATAACAACAAGAATAACAACACTAACAAAAACAATGCCACACTGACTTGAACTGCAAATGAAATTCCCAAGCACATTTCTATACCTTGGGCTGGGTTCAAACATGAGCAGAGAGGAGAAAGGAAGCGTGGAGTGCTGCTGAAAGGGAGCCAGAGGAGAAGCAGATAGAAAAAACTGCTTGGAATAAGCTGAGATAGAAGCCATGTGAGGAAATGCACATGGTGGATAGAACCATAGAATAAACTGAGCTGTCTCCGATGGAAAAACAAATGAATGTAGAGGAAGCCCAGCAGCTTTAGAGAAGCAGGAGAAGGCCTGCTTAGCAGACAGGCCTAAACGCAGTCTCTGGTGTCTCTCATTCTTTCTGGGGTATCTTCCCTTACTATCTTCCTCAAAATCCACTGAAAAGGGAGGAAGGTAGCCAGAAATGAGCAGGGTAAGCATGTGGGGTGTGCAAAGAAGGAGGATAAACGTGAGTGGGCTGGCATGGAGTTGAAAGGAACATGGAAGTTGTCACTGGTAGGAAGCCCAGCAAGTGGATGGCAGCTCTTCCAGGGCTGCTCCCTCACTTGGTCAAGCAGGCTGTGTATTTTCTGATCACCTTGGGTCACTGT
>PVKC010048827.1:0-2500 GCA_004027635.1 Crocidura indochinensis | reverse complement strand
ACATTAATAATGAAAAGACTTTCACTGAAATTCTAGTATGCAGGGTCACTTGTCTGTCCATCTGTGCCATTCAATGTCAATTTTTATGTACCTCTCTACTTTGAGATTAACTCTCCTTTTAGATTCTCAAACCTTAGGGCATATGGCAGCCCCAGTAAAGAGTTTGGTAAAAAATGAAGAACCTTAGGGAAGAGGGAAAGGATTCACACTGGAATTATGAAGGAATTTAAACACAGCAGAGTCTACATGACATAAGGAATATAATAAATGCCCTGTTCACTCAAAATTGTCTAACTTCAAAGGTTGAAGAGATAGTGCTGTGGGCTAGGCACTTACTTGGCATGTAGTCAATCCTGGTTCTAACCCAGGTATCTCATATAATCTTCTGAGCCCAAAAGAGTGATTCCCTAGCCAGGATTATGTCTTGAACACTACCAGGTATGGGCCAAAAGCAAAAACAAAACAAAACAAAAAAAAGAACTTTATATTATGTGAACCTGAAAAAAAATTTAAAAATGCAGGGTCCTTGACTACTTGGTCATACATTTTGCTTCAAGCAGCTTTGTGAGGGGAGAAATTTTTTATGTTCAAAAGCTTCATTCCATCCGAGAGCTCTGACCTAACTGAGACATAACGGGTATTTTTATTAAGGGATTCTGTTAGCTCTATCTAAGTTTGGGTGACAAAACACTTGAGAATTGAGTTGGCAAAACAGATTGTTCTGTTCTTCACATTATTAGCTTTCAACCTGTCTTACCTTCTTCAACTTTCTGGAAAAGTGGGTAAGGGAATAAGTCCATGGCCAATCTGGGGGCCATCATGCACAGACACTACTTTGGAAGCTAGCAGTTTTCAGGAGAATTTAGATCTGCTTAATTTCTGAAAGTAAAATTCATATTAACACTAAAACAAGCTCTCTATCTTTTGATCTATTGTATAATTATGTAAAGTTCAGGCAAACACTGTCCATGCAGAAGAATTGCAAGAGCTAACAGTGGTGGGGGCCATTGGCTGTGTCTCAGAACTATCTAGGCTGAATAGTCCAACTACTCAGGGCATGTTCCTGAGTGTTCCCTTCACTCACTGTTTCTGAACTGCCTGGCAGTAATATACACTAAGAAGGTGTATTTTTCATTTTAGTCACTATTTTTTTTTGTTTTGGTGATATACCTAGTGGTATTCAGGATTTACTCCTGGCTTAGTGCTCAGGGATCACTCCTGTCAATGCTTGGGGCTTTTATGGGATGCTGGGCATCAAGCCTAGGTAGGCCAAATGCAAAGCAAACACTTCATCCACTTTATGATCACTTTGGTCCCCAAGAATGTGTATTTTATTATAAGCAGAACAACCAGGATCTAACTTATCAGGCACCCTAGAGACTCAATCCAGAGACAAGTACAATGACAAGTCTAATTGACAAGCACAAGAGATAAATCAATCACTCAGCTCCTGAATTCTTGAGCCTCATGTCAGTCTAGGATATTATTACAGACTTTCAAGAAAAAGTTCTTTCCTAAACAGCAATAAAAATTATGATCCAGAGAAATCACTTGTGAATATTTATGGAAAAGCACTGAAAATGTTTCAAAACTCAGTTGATACATCCATGTCCAGAACATATTTCACAATAGTCCAAAGGTAGAAACAACTAGGGTTCTACTAGCACATGAATAGATAAACAAAATGAATCTCACACCCCATGGACTATGATTCTGCCTTAAAGAGAAGACAATTCAAAGATAGCTAGCAACCAGGTCATCTTGAGGCCTGGATGCTATCTGAAAGAAAATGGTGGAGGATTCCTCATACAAGAAATGCATAGAGTGGTCAAATCTACCCAAAGCCAAATATTAGAAAGAGGCTGTTGTCAGGGTTGGGAGGAAGATACAATGGGATGGTTAATGAGATGAGTTTCATTTTTGCAAATGAAGAGGTTTTGGGGACAGAATGTACAGCAGTGTGAATATACTTAAAAGTACTAAATGTGGGGCCCGGAGAGATAGCACAGCGGTGTTTGCCTTGCAAACAGCCGATCCAGAACCTAAGGTGGTTGGTTCGAATCCCGGTGTCCCATATGCCCCCCTCCCCCCTTACACCCCCCCCCTCAGTGCCTGCCAGGAGTGATTTCTGAGCAGATAGCCAGGAATAACCCCTGAGCACTGCTGGGAGTGGTCCAAAAACAAACAAACAAAAAAGTACTAAATGTACATTTAAAAATGATAAATATGTATTAGATGTATTGAATATGTATTAAATATATTTAAAATGATAAAAATGTATTTTACCATACATTTTAAAAAGGAAAAGAAAAATTACCTTTCTTCCTTTTTCCCTTTCTTCCTTCTTTCATCTCTTTCTGCCTTCTTTCTTCTTCTGTTCCTTCCTTTCTTCTTTCTTTCTTCCTTTCCTTCTTTCTTCCTCCCTCCTTTCTTCTTTCCTTCTTACTCTCACCCTGCCTCTCTGCTATTTTAAGAAAATGGCAGAATCTTGTGGATAAGA
>PVKC010048826.1:0-10836 GCA_004027635.1 Crocidura indochinensis | reverse complement strand
CCAAAAACCAAAAAAAAAAAAAAATAAAAAAATAAAAACATAAAGAATCAAGGGCCAGAGCCATAGCACAATGGGGAGGAGTTCCCCCAAGCCAGGAGCGACTTCTGAACGCATAGCCAGGAGTAACCCCTGAGCATCACTGGGTGTGGCCCAAAAACAAAAACAAAAAACAAACAAAAAAAAGGGGATGGGCCGTGATGCTGGAGGTAAGGTGCCTGCCTTGCCTGTGCTAGCCTAGGACGGACCAAGGTTCGATCCCCCAGTTTCCCATATGGTCCCCCAAGCCAGGAGCAACTTCTGAGCGCATAGCCAGGAGTAACCCCTGAGCGTCACTGGGTGTGGCCCAAAAACAAAACAAAAAAAACAAACAATGGGGAGGAGCCTGGTGTTACACAAGATTGATACAAACTGATCCTTGGCATCCCATAGGGCCCCCTGAGCCTTACAGGAGTAATCCCTGGGTGTAAAGCCAGAAGTAACCCAAGTATCACCACAACAAAATGAAAAATTCCGAACACCACTATTGAATATTACGTAGACAGTCTAGAGAGACAATTCAGAGGTTAAGGTACTTGCCAGGTTTACAGCTGACCCCAGTTTGACCCCTGGCACCACATGGTACCCCAAACACCCTGGGAGCATCCCCTGGGCTGGAGACCAGTGCTGGATGGTGTCCCCCCACAAACAAAAACTCCATGTTTAACACAGCACAAGCACCAAGTCAAAGTCAGAAAAGTGTCAGGAGGACAGTGGAGAGGTCAATACTGGGGAGTATGAGAAAACAGCCTCTTTTAAACTAGACACTCATAAATACAGGACAAAACACAAGGCTCAGTGTTAATGGGACCAGAAGAGGCTATCAGAGAGAACTCAGCAGTAAGATGGGAGAGGGACCGGGCCCCCAGGCACACCATGGAGGGGATGTTCTCTCGGCAGACGATAGCGTGGCCCTCGGTCCTTAGCACGTGGTGGAAGTAGATGTCCTCGTTGGAGGATGTGTCGCACAGGAAGATGTTCAGGATCCCGTCCACATACTCGTCTACCACCCCCACCAATGGCTTCAGCCCACACAGCTTCTGAAACTGTATGATGGCCTTGGGTGTCCAGCGTTCCTGAAATGCAATCAAGACACATGCTCCGGGGGTGCTCTGTGTGCAGTGCTAGGGACCAAGCCTGAGACCTCCCACATGCAGATATCTGACCCAGCGCTGAGGTGTGAGGGGAGAAGTGAAGCCATAAAAGGGCTCCACCAACACCTTGGAGGATGTTTATATTGGGGAATAGAAGAGCCAGAATAAAAAGAAAAACAGTCTGAAAAACTTGTCCAGTGGGTGGTGAAGGCTCTCACCTTGGACATGCAGATCTGGGTTCAATCCTCAGCACCACACATAGAATCCCAAGCTCTGCCAGGAGTGATCCCTGAGCACAGAGCCATGAGTACACTGGGCATTGTTGGTATTTTTTTAGGTAAGTCCCCCCCAAAAGTCCCTAGAGATGAGCTAGAACAATAGTACAACAGATGGAGCACTTGCTTTGCACATGGCTAACCTGGGTTACATCTCCAGCATCCTACATGGGGATTCTATATGGTCCCCATGAGTACCAGGAGTGATCCATGAGTGCAGAGCCAGGAGTAAGCCCTGAGCATCGCCAGGTGTGAACCCAAAGCTAAAAAAAAATTGTTTTAATTCAATAAAATAAAGACCACATAGCTGAGCGCTTTGTCCTGGTCTCTCCTTCATACTGACCTCAGGGACTACTTTGGGGGCTCCTTCATGGCTAATTCATGCACCCAAGAACCCAGTACTGTTCTTCCGGGGAATAAGTCAACATACCCTGACTGGTCTCACCCAGGCCAAAGAACATGGGATGGCTTGAGCCGGCAGCTTGGTGTAGCAGCTCCTGTGACAGAGGCACATAGCAGCATTTCATCACCTCTAAACCCAAATCAGCCCTTTGTGTCATTTCAATGCACTTTCCTTCCTGCACTGGGAAACTCCATGTCTTGGGCTAAAGAGATCATACACCAGAGAAGGCATTTGCCTTGCACATAGCTAACCCAGGTTCGATCCCCAGCACTACACAGAGTCCCCTGAGCCCTGCCAGAAGAAAACTCTGAGCCTGGAGTCAGGAGTCAGCCCCAAGCACTGCTGGGTATTACCCTAATACCAACCTTTTAAAAGTTTAAAATCTACATGTGTGTATATTTGAGCTCGAACATTGAGCTTCTCAGTGTCTCTTCTACCATGATTTCCAGAATAAAACTTCTTCATAAGATGGGGCCAGAAAGAAAGCATGGAGGTAGGGTGTTTGCCTTGCATGCAGAAGGATAGTGGTTTGAATCCCGGGATTCCATATGGTCCTCTCAGTCTCCCAGGAGCAATTATGAGCATAGAGCCAGGAGTAACCCCCTGAGCACTGCCAGGTATGACCCAAAACCCAAAAACAAACAAACAAAAACTTCTTCATAAGAGATTGCTATTGGGGTGGAGCAGAGGGATGGTATAGTGGGGAGGGTGCTGCCCTTGCATGCAGATGACCTGGAGGTCAATTCTTGGCATATCTTATGGTCCCCTGAGCAACTAGAATGATCCCTGAGCTCAGAAACAGAAATGAATCCTAACACTTTCCTGTGTCTCTCAAAAATGAGACAGAGACAGAGAGAGAAGGTGAGAGAGGGCAAGAGAGAGGGTGAGAGAAGGAAAAAAGGGGAAGAGAGGAAGAAAGAGGGAGAGAGAGGAAGGAGAGGGAGAGCAAGAGAGGAAGAAAGGGAAAGGGGGAGAGAGGAGAGGGAGAGAGAAAAAAGGGAGTGAGAAAGATGGGGAGAGAGAACTGGAGAGGGGGTGGTGAGAAGAGTGTGTCAGTCTATCCTGGTTGTAGCCATGTGAAAGGAGACAGAAGAGATTATTATAAGAGATGATTATTTATCTATGTAACTAAAATGACAATCTGCCAAGCCTGCAATAAGGAGGAGGGAGGAGGAGAAGGGGAAGAGGATGGATGAGAAAAGAAAGCTCCCAACCCTGCAGGCTTCACAGTCCCAATCAAGAATCTTTGGCTGACTCACTTGAGGAAGCACAGGGAGGATTTCTGCACGGTGCCAATATTGCCAAAGTCAGGGTAGAACACTTCCACCTCCTGTTTCCCGACCAGCCGATGGATGATGACGCGGTACCACCACTTGTCCTCCGAGATGCGCACACAGCACAGGCGGCCTGGCTGGATGTCACACTCTGACATGGAATAGCGGTCAGAAACCAGCTGGCTGGAATAGCAGCGCCTATGAGGAGCCAACATCACCCTGACTTCCAGGGACTGGGAGAGCACAGCAGGGAGGGCATCTGATTTGCACCAAGTTGTTCACAGTCACTTCAGAGTCCCCAATCTCCCACCCACACCCCTACTCTGTCCCCTTGCACGCATAAAAAAGCTGACTCTCCATTGTTTGTTACAATACAAAGGCCAATAGAATTATCCAAATGTTCTGTCTCTCCATGGTATTGCTAAAATTGGTGTCTGAGGATTCACTGGGCTATGGTTGGTGCTAGCTGAGCTCTGTACTACTGTTCAGACTCCCTGATCTGGGAGATTCCTGTTGCTTTCCCCCTGACCCCCATAAACTTTTTAAATTTTTTTCATCAAGGTATGTTCTGCTAACACCACTTTCTTCTGTTCCTTCCCTGGGTGCCAACCCACCCATACCGCATCTCGATCATCATGTCCTCCAGCAGCTTCGAGGAGTCTGGGCTGTAGATGCGGATGTAGAACTGACTGGGGGAGACGATGTACTCCACAAAAACCCCCACCAAGGTGCTGGTGTCCAGTGGGGGCAGCCGACACAGGTGTTTGCCCTGAACGACGTCTGGGGGCAGGTCCCGTATGGGCAAGGCCAGTTCCAACGGGGGAGCTTTGTTCACTTCTTCTTGCTTCAGGGTGGACAAGAGAGAACAAAGAGAGTTCGGTGAACCCCTGGGGGACATTCCAGACTGCGGCTATGCTACCCAGACTTGGAACTCCATAGATTCTTGGCTTTTCTCCACACGTGTCCCCACACACACAGAGCCCGAGTCAGGACCACAGTCGGTTGGTTGGAGTTTTAGAAAACTCCCACTTCGGGGGCCCCTAAAAAAGATTCATGGGAGACTGGGGTTTGATCCCTGTAGCACAACTGAGCAGTCCCCAGCATAGTGGTGGACATAGAACCAGGTTCAGCCCCCAAATCAAACCCAACACTTCAGATGACCCTGCCAACAGCTCAAGCAGGAAAATGCCCTCTTCTGTCAAGTTCAGGGCTTCACAATGGTCCCAATAGAATGAGAAACTGTGAGTCAACTGTGGGCTTGCACGGTAGTCAGTGAAGAAGTTTCTCTGAATATGGAAAGGCTTGCAGCCTCCAGGATTCAGGGGGAAACAGGGCAGAATTTCTACTCCATCAAGACCCCAGCAAAGGTAACTTTAGGGGTGGTTCACATTTCAAACCAGCCTCATGGAGGCTGGAGAAATAGCACAGTGGTAGGGCATTTGCCCTGCATGTGGCCAACTTGGGAGGGACCTAGTTCAAGTCCCAGCACTGATATGATCCTCCAGCCTGCCAGGGGTGATTTCTGAGTGCAGAGCCAGGAGTCACCCTTGAGTACCACTGTGTGTGGCCCAACAACCAATCAATAAATGAGTCAATAGTTTAAAAAAACCTGGGGCCGGTGAGGTAAGGTGTCTGCCTTGCAAGCGCTAGCCAAGAAAGGACCGTGGTTCAATCCTCCGGTGTCCCATAAGGTCCCCCCAAGCCAGGGGCAATTTCTGAGCGCTTAGCCAGGAGTAATCCCTGAGCATCAAATGGTGTAGCCCGAAAAACCAAAACCAAACCAAACCAAAACAAAACAAAAAAAACCTTAACAAAGGGCTGGAGGGTAAAGCTCCTTGGGCCAAGAGTGGAAAAGTAAAATCAGTGCCGGGTGGGAACTTCAAACCAAAGTGAGAAACAGTTTCTCTGGAATTCAGACTTTTCACAAATCAAATGAGATTCTGGTTTCCAGGCACATGGCAGGGGCTGGTTGTTGGAGAGAAGTTCAATTCCTGGGTTTTGGTGCCTGCCTGCCTTTAGGGCATGTAGCTGAGCCCAGTTGGATTCTGTCCTTCAGGGGAGCCCCCATTCACCCACCTCACTCACCAGCTGCAGGGGCTTCACCACCAAGTTGGGCTTCTTGCAAAGCTTCGCATCGGGCTCCGGCGTGGGTTTCCGGGAACAGTGCCACCGGGTCTCCTTGGTGGCGGCAGCAGACCACAAATTCTGGGAGGGACTGGAGATCTGAGCTTTGCCTGCCACTTTCTGATCTGCCAACATTGAATATGATTTTTTTCTTTCAATTTCTTGGTTTTGGGCCATACCCAGCAGAGTTCATCAGAGGTTTGGTTACTCCTGGCTCTGCACTGAAGAATCACTCCTAGCAGTGCTCGGGGGACTCTCGGGGATGCTGGGGATCTAACCCAGGTCAGCTGTGTGCAAGGCAAATGCACTACAGCTGTGCTATTGCTCTGGCCCCCTGAACAGGAATTTCTAACTCTGGAACCGGTTCTGCCTTGGAAGGACAAACAGCAACGACTGGAAACAGATCGGGAAAATCCAGGAAACACACAGGATGTTGAGCAGGAGGGAGATCAGACAAATGAGGGGTCACAGGTCCCTGTTAACTCTATTACATGGACAGAACTTGGAGAGGCTCTACATAAAACATAAATTTATGTTGTGGTGGGAGCTTTCAAGCAATCTGGTTCCACTTCTTTCTGTTTGTTATTTTTAGACTACACCTAGTGATGCTCAGGGCTTATTCCTGATTTGTGCTACCAGGGATCACTCTTGATAAAATAAAGACCACATGGGATGCCAGAAATCAAACCTGCATCAGTCTTGTGCAAGGCAAGTGCCTTCCACACTGTGCTATCTATCATTCTGGCCCCTGGTCTCACTTCTTAAAATGAGAAAGTCGGAGCCAGAGAGATAGCATGGAGGTAGGGCCTTACATCCAGAAGGACGGTGGTTCAAATCCTGGCATCCCATATGGTCCCCTGTGCCTGCCAGGGGCGATTTATGAGCCCAAAGCCAGGAGTAATTCCTGAGCGCTGCCGGGTGTGACCTCCCCCTAAAAAGAGATAATTCTTTGTCCACAATCAAGATTTCAGCACATTTCTCTTCCCAAGTTAGCTGTGAGCAGCTAAAGCTGCCCAATGGACAGTGGATGTTGTGACAAATGATACTAAGTTGATGCTTTAATTTCCCCAATCAGTTACATTTGGTTCGAATTAAACATGCAGGATAAGAGCATGATGCTGGCTCCTGAAAGTAATCCCTGGAGGACCCTCAAACCACAGAGGTTCCCAAAGAAAGCTGGTAGGGTTGTTTATTGGTCATAAACAATTGTTTTGGGTCATACAGGCAGCGTTCAGGGGTTACTCCTGGCTCTGTGCTCAGAAATTGCTCCTGGCAGGAGCAATGAGATGCCGGGATTTGAACCACCGTCTTGCTTCATGCAAGGCAAATGCCCTACCACTGTGTATCTCTCTGGCCCCCAATTTTTAAAAATATTTTTTCCATCCAAGCGCCCTCACAATTTTTAAAAATGTTTTAAAAATGGAGGGGTTGGAGAGATAGCATGGAGGCAGGGCATTTTCCTTGCATGCAGAAGGACGGTGGTTCGAATCCCCAGCATCCCATATGGTCCCCAGAGGCTGCCAGGAGCGATTTCTGAGCGTAGAGCCAGGAGCAACCTCTGAGCGCTGCCGGGTGTGACCCAAACAAATAAAAAATGGAGGTGTGGGGCCGGAGTGTCAGATCAGCAGTAGGGCATTTGCCTTGCACGTGGCTGACCTAGGATGGATTACGGTTTTCCCCCAGTGTCCCATGTGGTTCCCCAAGCCAGTAGCAATTTCTGACTGCAGAGCCAAGAGTAACCTGAGCATCACCGGGCATGGCCCAAAAACCAAAAAAAAAAAAAATAAATAAAAATAAAAATAAAAATAATGGAGGTGTCAGGGTTAGAGTAATAGCATAGCGATGGGGCCTTGCACTCTGCCAACCTGGGATAGACCTGGGTTCAATCCCAAGCATTCCATATGGTCCCCGGAGCCTGCCAGAAGAGATTTCTGAGCACATATATAGGAGTAACCCCTGAGCACTGTTGGATGTGGCCCAAAAAACAAATATATAAATAGTTAAAAATGGAGGTGTCTAGAGAGATAGTCCAGAGGAGAGGGTCCTTGCCTTGTTATGTAGCTAACCCAGGTTCAATTCTCGTCATCCCAGAGGGTCCCCTGGGTCCTTCCAGGAGTGATCCCTAAGCTCAGAGCCAGAAGTCAGCCCTGAGCACTGTCAGATGTGGCCAGAAAATCAAAAATATTTGTAACTGTATTTTTGTAATGTTTAAGACATGAATAAAACCTAATAAAGCCACCAACAGAAAATTGGTGACATGAACCCTAATCTGGTCACATTAAATATTTACTGAGAGATCAAAGGGCTGGAGTATTGCTCTGTGCTCATGAACCATGGATTCGCACCCCTGCATCATGCATGGCCTCCTCGATCCCAAGGACAGTCCCCACAATTAACAGCAGGCACCCAGTCTTCATGACTGATATAAGTTAGTTAGCACAATGGCTGCCAGGAACATCAGGTAGAGGGTTGCTTGATGCTGAACACATGGGGAATACCGATGCCAGGAAAACCTGAGCAAGGCAGATCTGTGGCCTTGGTTGAAGGGATGAGAGGGTCACTCACCTGCAGGGGGTGGCCTCCTGTCAGCATCAAACACCAGCAGATCCTGCTCTCCTTCCCGGAATTCCACATGCAGAATGTCACTGAGTGCGCCAACCAGCTCCATCACGTTTAAGAAGCCCAGGCTTTTCGGTGACAGCTGCTCTTTGAAAGTCATCTGAGGAGTCAGAGTGATAGGACAATGGGGAGGGCACTTGCCTTTCCCATCGCTGACCTGGGTTCTATCCCTAGCACCCCAAAAGGTCCTCCAAGCCCCACTGGGAGTGATTCCTGAGTGCAGAGCCAGGAGTAAGCCTTGAGCACTGCTGGGAGTGGCCCCAAATAGGCCTCAAACCTATTGTGTGAACGCACACTTGGTTGAGCGCCGCATGCGTGCGCACACACACACACACACGCACACACACACACACACACACACACACACAAAATAACATGAACAAAATGGCAGATGGCACCCATGAAACACCCAAAGTGCTGAAACAGGGTCTCAGTCAAACTTGATTTGGAAGGTTTGGAGAACTACCCCTAGACTTCTTGGCATCTTCAAGTCTCATTTGAGGCAATCAATCCAACAGGGCAAATCAAAGTGTGACCAGTGAGGCCAGTTTACTTCTCACTTTTAAGCAGAAAGTGAAAATATTTTTCTTGTTTTCTTTTTAAAAGATCATGGACACACGAAATATAAAATCATCATGAAAGAGTTGTATCTCTCTTCAGAGAAAGCATTTCCTCAGCATTCTGCAGATCAACACCCTTTTTATTTTATTTTTTATTTTTTTATTATTTTATTTTATTTTTTTTTTGGTTTTTGGGCCACACCCGGTGACGCTCAGGGGTTACTCCTGGCTATTCGCTCAGAAGTCGCTCCTGGCAGGCACGGGGGACCATATGGGGGACCGGGGGATCGAACCGCGGTCCATCCTAGGTTAGCGCAGGCACCTTATCTCCAGCGCCACCGCCCGGCCCCAGCCCTTTTTATTTTTATCTTCCTTTGTGGGTGGTTCTGTGAAGGAAATCAGATCTGGTGATGTCCAGTCCTGACTTTTGACCTAGGATTGACCCCTGGACCAGATGCAGTGCTAGAATGGAACCCAGGTAGCCATGTACCAGGCAAGCACCTTAAGCCCAGACTGATTGCTCTAGCCCCAGCCATGGTTGGACCCTCAGGGCTGTTACGACCCCTTCTCAGAAGAAGTGAGTCTTGTTAAGGATGGTGAGCTTCATGCTCTCCAGGATGGAGAAACATACCAAAGTACAAAACCAAGACCATAGACTTGGGCCGGAGAGAGAGCACAGCGGTAGGGTGTTTGCCTTCTAAGCGGCTGACCCAGGACCGACATTGGTTTGAATCCTGGCATCCCATATGGTCCCTGGTGCCTGTCAGGAGTGATTTCTGAGCACCAAGTCAGGAATAACCCCTGAGCACTGCCGGGTGTGACCCCAAAACAAAAACAAACAAAAGACTAGAGACTCAAGGGACAGAAGAAGTGGTAACCAGTCCTTTGTCTATGTTGAGAACTCACAGATGAAAAAGAAACTCACTCACCTCAAACTCGCCAAGCAGTTTAGAAATAAGCAAACCATCTGGAAATTTGGACACAACCTAGTAATTGGAAAGAATGAAAACTATATAGAGAGACCCACTAGAATTCTGGGTGGGGAAAATGATAAAATAAGACCTTATAAGCTTAGTAACACAGGCAGATAGTAACTTTGGTGTGAAGAGAACTGGAGTCACAATTATTTTTATGTGGGAGATGGGGGGTGGGCAGTGCTCAGGAATTACTCCTAGATCTCTTTTCTCAGGAAGTATTCCTGGCAGGATTTGAGGGACCATATATGAGACTGGGGCTAGAACCCGAGTTGTATGCATGCAAGGCAATGCTGTACTATATCTCCAGCCCTCACGATTATTTTATAAGGTAAAATTTAAAAATATATAGTGTAAATATAAATAAAAGATTGCACATTACAAAGTTCAGTGGTTGCAGCTTAGATTTCATGTTATTAGTTGTTGAGTCTGTGCTTTGGGTGTAATCTACCTGACCCTCCACACCCTCAGGATAACCGAAGCCCTGACCCCTAGTCCCCCATCACTTCTCTTCCTCATCTTCTTTCTTCCCTTTGATTTCTTTCCTTTTCTGTTCTCCTCCTCCCTAAGCTCTGAGGGCTCATGGGGCTCTCAGCATCCTCCCCAGTATTCTGTTCCATTTCCTAATACAATTATGTCATATAACACAGATAAGGGAACTCATCCTATGTTTGTCTTTTTCTTTCTGGCTTCCTCCACTCAACACAAGATCTTTCAGTTCCAACAATCTTTTAGCAAATTCATGATTTTATTCTTTTTTTTGGGGGAGGGGGCAGTTTGGGTCACACCCGGCAGTGCTCAGGGGCTACTTCTGGCTCTATACCCTGGCAGGCTTAGGGGACCATATGGGATGCTGGGATTAGAACCACCATCCTTCTGTGTCTAAGGCAAACACCTTACCGCTGTGCTATCTCTCTGGCTCCGATTTCATCCTTTCTTGCAACTGCATAGTTACATGTACTATCCACTGCATATATGTGCCACATCTTCATCATCCATTAATCTGTTGTTGGATACCTGGGTTGCTCAAAGTAAGCTTTTTTTTTGGGGGGGGGGTCACACCCAGCAATGCTCAGGGGATATTCCTAGTTCTATGCTCAGAAATCACCCCCGGCAGGCTCGGGGAACCATATGGGATGCCGGGATTCGAAACAGCAACCTTCCACATGCAAGGGAAACGCCTTACCACTGTGCTATCTCTCCGGTCCCCAAAGTAAACTTTTTAACAAGCCATGTAATATTCCCTCACTTGGGTGGGTAATTTAATCAACACTTTAGAAAACTTCACGGGGCCCAGAGAGATAGCACAGCAGCATTTGCCTTGCAAGCAGCCGTTCCAGGACCAAAGGTGGTTGGTTTGAATCCCGCTGTCCCATATGGTCCCCCGTGCCTACCAGGAGCTATTTCTGAGCAGACAGCCAGGAGTAACCCCTGAGCACCGCTGGGTGTGGCCCAAAAACCAAAAAAAAAAAAAAAA
>PVKC010048825.1:0-10825 GCA_004027635.1 Crocidura indochinensis | reverse complement strand
GATGAAAAAAGGGAATGAGAAAAAAAAAACAAGTGGGTGGGAAGAAAGAGAATGAGGGGACCTTGAAAGAAGGGAAATGGTACAGAGGGTAGGGCACTGGTCTTGCATGCAGTAGACACATATTTGATGGTCCTTGAGCACCACTAGGGAGTAAGTAATTCCTGAGTCCAGAGCCAGGATGAGAAACCTCTGTGCATTACCATGAGTGGTGCTCAAACAAACAAACAAACAAACAAACAAACAAACAAAAGAAGTTTGGCTTTTTGAACAGAAAGCAAGGGGGCAAAGGAGGCTGGAAGTACAGGACACCCCTTTCTGAGTTTCAGTCTCCTTCCTGAGAACACTTATTGGCTGCTTGTCCATGGGGAGCCTGATCTTGTACCTGTCTCAGAAAAAGGGAAAGTCGGGGCCGGGCGGTGGCGCTGGAGATAAGGTGCCTGCGCTAACCTAGGACGGACCACGGTTCGATCCCCCTGTTCCCCATATGGTCCCCCGTGCCTGCCAGGAGTGACTTCTGAGCGCATAGCCAGGAGTAACCCCTGAGCGTCACCGGGTGTGGCCCAAAAACCAAAAAAAAAAAAAAAAAAAAAAGGGAAAGTCAAGAAAGACTCAAACATCTCATGCAAATGCTAGACGAAGGCTCTGGGGAGTGGGAGGAGCCATTTCCTTCTGGAGAGCATCACAAGTTCTCCTGAAAGAGTCCTGAGTTGGTCTGGATCCAACTCTTCTCTGAACAAGCTGCTCTTTTTTAGTCAAATTGCTCTACTTCTCTGGAGCTCCACGACCTGCAGTCCAAGATGGTGCCTCAAACTCTTTCGAAGATCCTTTCTAACCTTAGTAACAAGGCATGTCTCCCATTGCTGCAGGGCACTGCTCACTCACTGCCTTGATTTCAAAGAACACGAGATCCCCCCCATCTTCTTCACTGGTTTTCTGTCCCTCTCTTTCCTTTGTTATTTTGTGGTCAAGCCAATGGGTCACAACACTGCTCTCTCTTGCTGCTCTTGGAAAATTCTGGTCTTTCTCCTTCAAGTATTCACTCTCCTCTCTACCTAACTCTTTCCTTTTTCTTTAGGTCTCTGCCTCCTTGGACCATGAGCTCACTTCAGATGACTCAAGCCTCTCCTGGTGTCTTCAAGCTTCCATGTCTACCCACTTTTCCAGAGGACATAGCCATGGCTCCTGCTCCCTGTTGGTGGGCCAGGATAGACTGGAGTACCTGGAAGATGGGGAGTATTTATGTGTGTTTTCCTGCATAAATCATTTTTGAAGCCCAGTGAACACATCAGTGATTTGTGGATGCCAAATTCAGGCTCTGTGTACAATAGGTTGACTTGTTTTTCTTTGAAATATGTGGACAGGGGCCAGAGCAATAAAAGTACAGTGTGTAGGAACATTTGCCTTGCATGCAACCAAGCCAGGTTCAATCCTTAGCATCCATCTGGTCCCCGGAGCCTGCCAGGAACAATTCTTGAGTGCAGAACCAGGAGTAAGTCCTGAGCACTGTCAGGTGTGCCCTCTTTTCTGAAAAAAAGAAAATCAATATGTGGGCAAAAAATCTTTTATTTAGTAAATAATTCAGGCAGTAGGAGGAGCTGAAAGGAAATGGTAACTCACAAGTACCTGAATCCCAAAGCTTCTGACTTTTGCTAAGGTCCTTCTCAAGGGTGAGATGCAATCCTTTCAAGTACTTGGAAGGCACAGGATTGACCTCTGCTGAGCTGCCCCTCAAGGAGAACTTGTACAATGCTCATAAATGGAGGGTTCAATGTATACACGACATTTATTAGTGTGCAGTGAGGGAGAAAAAGGATAGTAAATTTATCAATGCTTCTCTCTTGCACGCCCCCCCCCCCCAACTCCTGTAACTCTGGTTCCTCATAACCCCTACAGATACTCAACAGCTCAGGGATGAAGGGTATTGGATATACAGATGTTCAGGAAATAAATATGCTTCACTAGAAAGGTGATAATCTGACAAGAGGACACAAAAGGATGATATAGGGACCTTTAATTTCTAATTACCTGGAAAGCCAGCACCCTTAGGGACAGCCCTATTGATGGGATTTCTGTATTCACTCCCTCTCTCCAAAGTAGACAATCCAGAGATGCTAGCATTAGCTGCCTGGGTCCCTTTGATATGTAAAGGCCTAGCTAAGTTAGATTAGCGTAGATAGGCAACTGTTTATGTTTGCCCTTCTTGTGTTTACAGGTTCTAAGCAATAAATACACTGTCAGTTCACACTCAGTTCAGAGGCTGAATGATCTATGTTTTTCCATTTTTTTTTCTTTTACATCTGTCTTGCTTTCTTAATCCTCACAGCACCCCTGCTTCAGGTCCTTTCACTCAGGGCTTGTTCCCTACAGGGGTGGGGGAAGCTTATCCAAATTTCAACCTTCCTAGAAGCAAGGCTATGAAGGCATTTAGGGTGATTCTCCCGATTTGCAAGCGAGCAAAAAGGCACATGAAGGTTGTTACTTACAAAGCAGATGTGTGTGCGGCAGAACCTTTAGAAATCTCTCCAGAGAGCTAATAGGGGTAAGAATTTGGGAGGGCAGTTGGTTCTTTTATGAGCAAATATGTTCCCCCTTTTCTTATTATAAGTTAACTTTGTACTGTGCACACTTTTCCAGGTCTTTAAAAAACAAACAAACATGTAAAATATATAAAAGGATCTTCTTGAGTTATATGTTTCTTTTGGGAGGAGGGACATCTGCCAGTTTTAGGGAGCTACTTCCCAGTTCTTTGCCCAGGGCAGAATTAGAGGAGGCAGATGGTATTAGGGATCAAACCTGAGACTCCTGGGGCTGGAGTGATAGCACAGCAGATAGGACATTTGCCTTGTGTGGAGCCAACACGGGTTTGAACACCAGCATCTCATATGTTTTTTGAGTCTGCCAGAAGTAATTTCTAAGCACAGAGCCAGAAGTAACCCTAAGTGCTACCAGCTGTGGCCAAAAACAACTAAAAAACAAATAAACAAACAAAAACCCTAGGGCTCCTGCATTGCCAAGCATACATTTGTCCTGTTTAGCTTTCTCTGTCCCTATAGGCACTTGAGATAAATTCTTTATCCTTTGACTTATTTAAAAACTAGGACTTCTTGTTGGTTTTATGTCTAATTTTTCAAAAAGTAATAAGTAGGCTCATATATAAACTTTGAACTATAGAGACAAAAAAAATCAGAAAAAGTGCAGTGCGTTCAGAGAAAGCTGATCAGGAATGGAAGAAGGAGCATGTGGATATGGGAGGAAGCTCCCTTCCTCCAGAGAAACCAAGTATTGCTAGAGCTCCCTGCAGCAAGCAGAGACTTTACAAAGAAAAGAAAAAAGAGACATTAATATTTCCAGTCTCTCCCCCAAAGAAAGAGATGACTATTTTGTTCTCTTCTCTATTACAGTCAGGCAAACTGCCCTGCATGCTCCAAATGTACATCTGCAACCAAGAAGAACTTAGAAGGAGGACAAGGATCTTGGCCCTTGGGGCCAGTTACGTCTGAGAGCAGAGATGGTCTCTTTTGGGATTGGGTGTCCTTACAAACACAAATTTGAGGAGGCCTGAGGAAAATAATTTCCCTTGGAGTCCTCCTTCAGGCGAATCTGTGAGAGCAAACTTCACTCAGCAAACACTTCTGAAAGGATGGGAGAGTTGGCATTCCTCAGGGATGTAGACACCTTCTAGATGGGCATGGAAAAGGTATGAATAGCAGAAAAAGCAAACTGTGTCAACAATAAACGTAGCTTTCAGGAGTAGATTTGAAAGACACTGGATTCACCCAGATTTTCATGTAAAATACCTGTGTGTTGATTCAAGATAATCTATTACCAAATGGTTAACAAGGTTCCTTTTTTTTGTTTGTTTCTATCTTACTTAAAACGGTTACTTTAGATCCTGTCTTAATTCTCTTGTTCTACCTAATCTATCCAAAAGAGAAGGAGGCAGAAGAGGAATTACAACTAGCAGATTGCGACACTTGTGATAACAAAGGTGACAGGTAGAGGATGTGGTGTGTATGTAGACAATGAAATACTGTTTGGCTCTGAGCAAGGCAGAATCCGACCACTTGAAATCTCATGGCTTGATGCTAAGTGAAACAAGGCAGATGGAGAAAGGCACACACCATATGATTTCATTCATTTGAGGCAAAGAAGCAAAACAAACAAATGAACTAAAAGGAAGCAAAAATAAATTTGTAGACTTTGAAACCAAATTAGTGGTCACCAACAGGAAAAAGGGTGTATGGGGTGTTGATATATAAAAGTGTTAATTGTAGAGTGATGAATTTTCCATGGTCATCTATGTAGCCTGTATAGGTGTGGATTTATCAATGTGACCTACTTGACACTTCCACAGAATCCTAAACTGAGATTATTAAAAATCAAAATTATGGGGCCAGAGAGATAGCATGGAGGTAAGGCGTTTGCCTTTCATGCAGAAGGTCATTGGTTCAAATCCTGGCATCCCATATGGTCCCCTGTGCCTGCCAGGAGCAATTTCTGAGCATGGAGCCAGTAGTAACCCCTGATCACTGCCAAGTGTGACCCAAAAACCACACACACACACACACACACACACACACACACACACACACACACACAAAATCAAAATTATAGGAAAAGAAACGATTTTCAATGAAGAAGACATAAAAATTTCTCCTCACTTGCAATCCTTTTGTTTTTTAAGGTCTTGGGTACACTAAGAGAGTAAATGACACTAAATGGCTCCTACGGAGAGAAAAGTCGAGCTTCCCACAGACTCCACGGGGTCCACAATGGTCAATTAGCTTGTTTCAAGTGTGTACAACTCATCTAATAGCTATTGTGTTAATCCATCTGCTGCAGTTGAGCCATTTAAAAAAATTTTTATTAAGTCACCATGATACAGAGTTAAAAAGTTGTTGATAGTTGAGTTTCAGTCATACAATGTTCTAACACCCATCCCATCACTACTGTTTATTTCCCGTCACCAATTTTCTTCTTGTTCACTCCTCTCCTGGCCTCCCTATCCACTTGGGTCATTTTTTAATGAGCAAAATTACCAACAAGTAGCAAAATGATCTTTTAAAATGGCACTAAATAGACAACAAAAAGGCCATTCATGTGAAGATGATGAGATGAAAACTGAACCAGGAAGGCAGACTTCTTGTCTGACCTTAACTGGAAAGTGCATAGTGAAGGGATGCCAATTTTGATGATCTGGCTATATCCACAGGTAACTCTGAAGGAGCCCTGAATGCCAACATTGAGTTTATGAGTGAGTTTTAATTAGCAAGTGAATTTGCATATGCAATTATGCAAACAGAGTTATGCAAATGGCTACCTAGCCTATGTCACTATTTTTATGTGCTCACAAAATATACACATGCATCCATATATATTCATATACAATCATCAAGCACATACCCATATACATAATATGCACATCACACACAAAAAACATGTATATACCCTCCCTCATATATGCATGCATGTGGGCAAGCATAAACATACATGCAGGAGGGGCCGGGCGGTGGCGTTGGAGGTAAAATGCCTGCCTTTCCTGCGCTAGCCTAGGACGGACCACGGTTCGATCCCCCAGTTCCCCATATGGTCCCCTAAGTCAGGAGCGACTTCTGAGCACATAGCCAGGTGTAACCCCTGAGCGTCACTGGGTGTGGCCCAAACACCAAAAAAAAACCATACGTGCAGGAAATATTCATTCACACAATAATTATGCATGCATATATTAACATACATTTATATGTCATGTGACTGTAGACAAGGTTGGGACCCAAAGGAATGTCATGATAGATAGCATCATCTAACTCTAAATATTATCGCAATAGGAAAGAATTTCAGACAAACTGAGTTGAGTTGCTTTTTCTTGTAGTTTAGGAACAGAGGCTTCTTCTGGCTGCTAGGATTTTGTGTGATTCTAAGCTTTAGAGGCAATGCTTTGGAATGGCCTTTGAATGACTCAGAAGTCAATGATGGTTTCCTTTCTTCCATCAGCTTCCCCTTTCATGTCACTTTCATTCCCCCACCCCTAAGTAAACATGTAAACTGAGGTGACCAAAGACCTTAAACTCAGCATCCCTATTCAATGACTAACGCTAGCTCTTTCAGAGCTCATGAAGTGCTACCCACTAAGGAAGAAATGACTGATCAGGTTGTAGAGACCAATTTCCTATTTGACTCAAAGGAACCAAGTTCAAAAGAAATATAATTGTAGACATGAACCACCATGTCTTTCTTTTTCTCTCTTTCTCTCTCTCTCTCTCTCAGTAAAAATAGGTAGGATGAAGATCATAGAAAAGCACTTTAGATGCTCTTTAAATCTAACTTCTGGCTAGTTTGTCTATTTTCAAATACCAGCCTACTAATATTAGAAATATTGTTGGGTCTGGAACGATAGCACAGAGCAAAGCACATTTGCCTTGCATGCATCCAACCCAGGTTTGATCCCAAGCATCTCACGGGGTTGCCTGAGTCTGCCAAAAGTGACTCTGGAGTGTACAGATGGGAGTAATCCCTAAGTGCCACCCATACACAAAAGAACTAAATACTATTAGTAGGCCTAAGATTATACAAGGTTTTCAGAAAAAAAAAAAAAAAAACAACTGCTCTCCTCAACTGGGAAAGGTAGATTCCAGAAGGAATTCCCTGACTCATTATTAGGAGCTAGCAGAGCTCTTTCTTGCCTGGCCTACAAATGGTCTTTCAGTGAAGCTAAATCTGAAATTGGTGTGACTAACAGAAATGAACTTTCTTCCGTGCATGGTCACTATAACCACTAGACTCTCCACTATGAACAAATTGCTTCCCTTTGCCAATGTAGCTCTCTCATCCTTGTAGGCATATGCTAGTCCTGGAGCTCTTCTTTAGGCTTTGGTGAATGTATTTCTAAGGAATGAGATAAGGTTAAGCTTTAGTTAAACGCAACACAGCCGAGTGACTTAGAGCTGTTGTTGGCTCAATGCCCTTTCATTTTCCAAGTGCTCAAATGGAATCATTTAAAAATATAAAATGTATGAAAATCTTTCCTCTGAACTACATAGTAATCTCTTTCTTGGCTTAATTTCCTCTAGAATTAAAAAAAAAAATCAAGACTCAGAGCAGCATTGATGTTATACATGTTACCAGACATGGAGATTAGATAAGCATTTCGGTTTCCAGTAGTGTTTTCATGGAATTATCTCTATTCAGGTCAAATTCTATTTTAAGAACTCCAGCTGATTCAACAGCCCACAATTTGTACTTGGCATTTTAAAATAAATACTTGATATAACTCAAGCCGAGAGAACTGCACTTGTATTTAAGCCTTGACCCATGTCATTTTAATATCAATTAGACCTTACTATGGGATGTAACTGGATGCATCAGATGCTCTGTAGGTTCATAAAAACAGTGCAGCCCTTTACCTTCCAAAGGAAACAATGTGAGTCTATTGGCCTAAGCAGTAGTCACCAATTAGGTCTTGCTCCTCCCTTTACCACTTCCTTCCTCTTGTTGTGTTGTGGCTCATAATGCAGTGAGATGAAGCAAGAGGACTGTCAAGTGGGCTGACAATGACTTTCACAAGTCTATATGTAGACAGGAACTTGCAGTTAAGAGCTCTTCCATAAAAAAATGAAGTCATAAAATTTGCTTATGGATATGGAGAGTATAGTGTGAGTGAAATGAGTCTAATGAATAGACATAGAATGATGTGGTATATGAAAAAAATAATATAATATGGTATTAATATCCAGAGAAAATAGAGATTAGGGCCAGAAGGATTGATCCATAGTAGGAAACTTACCACAAGAGGGGGAATGCAATTTGGTCAGAGAGGTACTACCAGGACGATGAGAATTGGAAACAATTACTCTGTACAAGAACTGGGCACTGAAAGGAGGTAAAAGTGATATGCATGCTACTCTTCAATGACAATATTGCAAAACACAGTGTCTTAAAGAAAAAAAAGAAGTGAGGAAACGTCTGCTACAGAGGCAGGCAGGAGGGAAAGTAGGGAAATGGGTGACTGGAAATGTCCACTGGTGGCAGATGTTGGACTTAGTGTGCTGAACACTCAATCACGAACAACTTGTAACTGTGAAAAAACAACCAAATGACTGTGAATAACCTTGTAAAACCATGGTGTTTAAATAATTTTAATCTAAAAAATATTACTTCCATAGTGTTCAAGCCCAGGGCATGTGACTAGAGGAATTGATCATCTGAAGTAAATATGGATCCCATGGCAGTCACTTTTCTCAAGGTATGCAGCAGAGAAGATAAGGCCAAGATGGTGTCCAAGTAGGAAGTAGATCCTATCTGAGGTCCTTCAGTGTTGTCGGAATTCTAGAAGTCCAATGTACAAGAAGGTAGAAAGACCTGCTCTTAGAAGGAAGAAACAAGCACATGATGTCCATCGGAAAATCCTAGTCAGGATCAGAAGAGTCAGTCCTATCCACAGAGTTAGTTGCAAAGAATCAAAGCAGACCACTTGGCTCCACTCTCACTCCTTCAACAAAGACCTCTGACCTCAGATATCATCATTAAAGCAGGTAGAAGCTCTGGATAAGTGCTTCAGAGTGACCAGTGGATGGTGGTTCTTTGATCAACATACCTCCTTTTAATTTAGCTCTAGCGATGTGCCAGGTACTACCTGAGCTTTGAACATCTCTACACCTGGTCTCGGTTAATTCTTCAAAATATCTCATCTAGTATAGAGGAGAAAGCAAAGGACTTCTGGAATTTACATTACTAAAATATAGACAATTTGTGAGTTACAGAATTGGAATTTGAAATCAGATCAATCTGACTTTGAAATCAACTGAGAAAAGAGAACCTAATATTTTTACAAGAACCTTAGTATATGTTCACCTGGATTAGTTTTATTTCTGTCATTTCTATCTTCCTTCTCCCCCTGATTTCTCCCCCTGATTTTTGTTTTGTTGTTTTTTGTGGGTTTTTTTGTTTGCTTGTTTGTTGCTTGGGGATCATACCTTATGTTGCTCGGGTCTCATTCCTGGCTCTGTGTTCAGGAATAATTCCTGGTGATGCTTGGGGTACCATATAGGGTGCAAGTAATCAAACCCAAATTAGCTACATGCAAGACAAATTCACTACATACTGTATTATTGCTCTGGCCTCTTCTATCTTGCTATATCTGTCTATCTTTCTGTCTATCTACCTACCTATCTATCTCTATCAATCATCTATGTTCCATACATTCGCTTACCTCTATTACAATTTATAGGTTTATTATTTCTTAACTATCTAACATCTATATTCCATATGTTTACTCATTCCTATATAATCTATAGATTTATATAGTCCTAGCAATATAGATGTATCATATATTATTAACTCTATATCTGGTATGGCTATTCATTTCTACTCACTCTTGTCTTTTCCCATAGAGGGAAGCATGTCCTCCTCTTTCAGCAGTTGTGCTCTTCTGGATGCAAACATACCCAGTTTAGTGGTATTCCTTGTTTGCAGATGGATGTTTTTTAGCACTTACGGAGTAGTACAGTTTTGCAAGAGTGACTTTATGACTCTAATAAGCTAAGCATGGCCCAGGTGGAACAAAGCCCATTTTCATTAGTTTAGTGTGAGATTTTGTTTTAGACATCTTTCCATAAGGCACTCAACATTCCAGAGACAATGACAGAGACTCACAAGACAGAGAAAATGTAAATGTCTGTTTTATGTTGTTACCCATCTATCTCTGGGAAATAATTTCAGAATGAAAAGTTAACTGGTAAGGATATATAAGAACCGTTTTAGGGAGGAGAACAGATTTGTAGTGTTCAAAAATGGCAGATTTGATACTTAGGAACATTTTGTTGGACTGGTGTAGTGGAATCTCTAAACAAAACTTAAGAATCTATATTTTTATTTGGTTCTCCGTTAGTTTGGAATAAATATTTTGCTTTGAAAGGAGTGTAGTAAAGATGAACAGTCTCTCCTTCCTCTAAAGACAGATTTATTGGCATAAACTTGTTCTGACTCTTTGGTACCTTTCAATATTCACTGAAGGACCCTGTCTTGCGCCAGGTACATGGGACACATTTAACATTATGCCTCCAACCCTGAGAATTTGGTAATTGGGAGTTTCTTGCAAAATTAATCATTTTATTTTTAATCTGAGGCTGGCAAAATTGTGGCAAAGATTGACTTTTGCAATTTCATTTTGCTGTACTTATCAAAGTTTCTACAATGAAGATAAAAAAACCTTGATATAAGAATGAAAAAGTTAAAAACAAAGTGGCTGACACTAAACCAGATTTATGATGCATATCCAAAGATAAATGACAACAGCAATTTTAAGAGCCTCTCAAATAGCAGATATTCTTTGTGTTGAATTTTTCTATGTGAATCATTTTACTCTTTCTAACAATCATATGCCATGATTGCTTTCATTTAACATAGTATTAGAAGTCCTAGCAATAACAATCAGGCAAGAAAAGAAAATCAAAGGAATCCAAACTGGGAAAGAGGAAGTCAAACTATCTCTAATTGCAGATGACATGATGATATACATTGAAGATCCTAAAGAGTTTGCATAAAAGCTCCTAGAAACAAAAAACAAATATCACAAAGTGGCTGGCTACAAGGTCAATACACAAAAATTGGTTGCATTCCTGTACACAAATACTCATAAGAGGAGATCAAAGAATCTATTCTATTTAAACTAGTACAAGATAAACATCAAGTACCTAGAAAACTTTTCCTCTTTTATAGAGAACTAGGCTGAGAACAAATCAAGCAGTCAAAGATGAAAGCCCAGATTCCGGGGCCTGGGAGATAGCATGGAGGTAAGGCGTTTGCCTTTCACGCAAAAGGTCATCGGTTC
>PVKC010048824.1:0-10814 GCA_004027635.1 Crocidura indochinensis | reverse complement strand
AAAAAAAATATCAGAAAAAGCAACAGCCAATTTCCATAATAATTACACGAGGTTGTTTTCAATGTGTTCTGATATTCTATTTTATCACTTTGGCAATGACAGGCTTGCATTTCTACATCACTTAGCTATGGTGGCTTAATCTTGACCTTTAGCCTTCCAGACTCTTTGAAATTGCATCATTTTTCTCCCTTCAAAGGGAGTCAGCTTAGCTTCAGTTAGGAGGCCTCACAACAATTTCCTTTCTAAATCCCTCTTTTCTCAAGCTGCACTGTGGTGATTGGTTCTTTAAAGAGGTTCTCCTATCTCCGTTACTAACAAGTCTCCCAGGTGCATGAAAAACTGGCAAAAATGGGTGGATGCTTAGCAAGTGTAGTGCCATGGCCAAGTGCACAAGTGGAATTCAGAGTCAAAATACCAGTTTAAATCCTAACTTAATCACGTATTCTATAAACTTTGCTATGTTATTCTCACTGCCTCATTTTCATGTCCTGTAAAAATGCAAATAATTGTACTTACCTTATGGGATTGTCAAGGGGATTGCACGAGATGACAAATGGATGGTGCTTAGCCTAGTGCCTGTCCCATAGTAAATGCCTGACTAATGTGAGCTTTTAGCATAACTGGTGCTGCATAGGGCTTACCTCCTGGTATGGCACTTTGCTTTATAACATTTCACAGAAAGGGTGTTGTTTATAAATGGAAGGTGTATAGCAAACCTGCATCGAGCATGTCTATCAGAACTGCTTTTCCAATAGTAAGTGCTCACTTCTTGTCTCAATGGCATCTTTAGTTAATGTGTGCACTTTCGTTTTTAGATACACATTCTATCACACACATAACAGACTGCAGTAGAGTACAAACATAGCATGTAGATGCACTCATAAACCAAAAAATGGACGGACTCATTTTATTAAGACATGAGTTCTGTTGCAGCAGTTTGGAACTGAGCCTTTCATATCTCCAAGTTATGCTCCTAAGTTCCCTGTACATAACAAATTGACAGACGAGCATCAGTAGCTTTTACCTGCTTCCAAACTGCAACTCCAATCTCCTTTCAGTCTCTCTCTCTCTCTCTCTCTCTCTCTCTCTCTCTCTCTCTCAATGCACTAGAAAGAACCTAGGGACTTCAGGGCTGTTAAGATTGGGTTCAAGAAATCTTGATTCTTCAAGGGTAGAAGAATAAACATTTGGGAGGGGGCAGTGAGCCACTGGCTTCCATTCTTTCTTCCTTGAGAAGTTTCTTCCTCTACGAGACCTCATCATCTTCTCTCATCTCTTGCCAGTGCTCTTGTGGCAGAAAAATTCATTCCCCTTTCTAACTGAATCACAGCTTTAATAAAGCTATTGTATTTGACCACAGGCTTAGCAAACGATAATATAACATAATAAGAGAAGATCATTAAAGTTCCATAAAGTGAGATTTCAGCTCCTTCATTTCCAGTATCCCCAAGCCTTAGATAAGGGATAAACATTTTTAATCAAAATCTAAATAACAGTAAACCTCACTTTTCATTTCAAGTATTTTTCCAGTTAAGTAGGTGGTGTTTTCTAATTTCCTGTGTAGATCAGATGCACTATACAGGAATTTTTTTTCAGTTTTCAAGGCACTTTTCTGACTGCAATTCCAGCAAATATCTTTGGTGAAGTTGTCAGAGAAGTAAGCTGAGAATGATTAAAATTCTGAAACAGATTGGAAAGAGAACAAATGAGTTTTGGTAGGCAACAGAACTTATTGGAAGGATCTTCGGGAATATATACCATAGAAAGTCCAAGAAAATGCCAACATTAGTGATTTGAAGCAAAGGGTTATGTTCAGAGATTATGTTACACAGGATAATTCAGTATCATTGTACATCAGAACTAAAATTGTTTGTACAATGGAAACCATGTTACTAAACTATTAAATGACATTTTTTAAATTAAGCATCCCATTAGTCTTGCAAAAGAAATAGAACAAAATAGAAAAAAGAAAAATAGAGCTTTCCTTTGCTCCCATTTTTCTTAAATGAGAGAGGGGTTTTCAAGGTATAAACTGATACTCAAAGCTCAAGATTTATCTCTGTCCTTTGCAGGTTGAGTGACATCAGACAAGCAATGGAAGTTCTATGTCCTAGTCTCTTCTTTTCTTTTCTTTTTTTTTTTTTTGTTTTTGGGCCACACCCTGTGACTCTCAGGGATTACTCCTGGCTATGCACTCAGAAGTGGCTCCTGGCTTGGGGGACCATATGGGACGCCAGGGGATCAAACCACGGTCTATCCTAGGCTAGTGCTGGCAAGGCAGACATCTTACCTCTAGCACCACCGAGCCTGCCCTCTTATTTTCAAATGGCAATACTAAAGTCTAGTCAAAAGATGACCATAATAAATAAACTGGATAGTAATTTGAATGCACAGTGACTTGCATATAAAAGCATATCATTAATGTTTATTAAAAACTTATTAACATCATATTTTGGCATTTTTGCTATTATTTTTCATCTTTAGTGATTTTACTTGTCTCCTGATTTTAATTTCCTTGTATTTTCTTTTGTTGTCCATTTTTAATTGTATCAGGAAACATTTTCTTTGCCAGACTATGTTTTACAGGGGTCCTCAAACTTTTTAAACAGGGGCCCAGTTCACTGTCCCTCAGACCATTGGAGGGCCAGACTATAGTAAAAAAATAATTATGAACAAATTCCTATGCACACTGCATACATCTTATTTTGATGTGAAGAAACAAAATGGGATCAAATACAGTATGTGGCCCACGGGCCGTAGTTTGAGGACCACTGTTTTAGAAGAACAGTTTCGTGCCTCTTCAAAATGTATATTAACAAACCACACCAACCATTAAAGTGCCATTTATCCTTCCACAGGAGTCATTTGGACCTCTCTCTCTAACCTTTTAACCTTACTATTCTCACTCTTCCAATATCAGTTTGTGGACTGAATCTAATCATTTGTTTTCATGTGGTGTTGTCTTTTTTTTTTTTATATAGTTAGATTATTTTCTTTGTGCTTCTGACATTTCACTTAGCATGGCTCTCCAGTTCCATCCTTGTTGTTGCAGAAAGTCAATTGTTCATCTTTTCTTATGGCTGTATTATTTTGTGACTGTATACCACAACTTCCTTACTCACATCTATCATTTGGCAATATGGGTTGTTTCTAGATCTTTGCTATTATAGATAGTGCAATAATTAGCATGAATATGCATATCTTTCTTCACATTAGTGATTTTGTGTTCTTTGGATAAAGACCTAGATGAAGAATTATTAGATTACATAGTAAGATATATTTTAATGGTTTAAAAGGGTCATACCTTTACCATACAGGCTGGGCAAATTTACATTCCCACCAATCATGAATAAGGGTTTTCTTTTTTCTACAACCTCACATTAAACTTATTTCTTACCTTTAGGTTGAGATCTCTAATTGTTTTGATTAAGATTACTCTGATGATTAGTGATATTGAGTATTTTTTCTTGTGCTTCTTAGCTGTCTGTAGTTTTTTTGTTATTGAGCTTTATAAGTTCTTTATGTTTATTGACTATTAGTCATTGTTGTACAGTATGTGAACATTTTCTCTAATTTCAGCAGAATATCTTTATTTTAATGATAGCTTCTTTCTCTGTGTAGCTTTTTCATTTAATATAATTTTATTTGTTTATGTTTGCTTTTGCTTCCCTTGTCGTTGGAATCAATCCCAGAAGTCATTACTAAAGCTAGTATTATAGAATGTTTTACCTACATTTTCTTCAATTTATTTTACAGTTTGGAATCTAATATCAATTTTAGTTATCTTTTATGCATGTTGAATTTAGTAACACAGTTTTATTCTTTTGCATGTGACTGTCTAGTTTTCCCAAAACCCTTTATTGAAAAACCTTTGCTTTCCCCAGTTAATGGCTCCTGTAACCATCCACATTGCTAGTGGAACATAGGGCTCCAAAACAAGGATATGGTAAGATGCAGGTCTGGAAGCAAACACTGACACAGGAAATAATCCACACAGTGAAGAGTTACAAGAATGGGTTCAGGAAATCCAGGAATTCAACCACCCACACATTCTGCTCCTAAGAAGGAAAGCAGCTCAGTGAAAGAAGACAAAAAATGAGCTTTTGCCTTCCTCAGACCCCTGCTTTTATTGACAAGAATCAGGCCATTCCCTAGGTTGGGAGAAGAATACCAATAGGGAATAATGCAATATCCGATCATCACACCCTAGGGTGGAGTACGAATATTGATTGGGTTAGGACCAGTAAACCAACACCACATGTTAAGTTTTATTTCTGGATATTTATCTCTATTCATTGATCTGTTTATGCATTTTATTGCAATAACATGCTATTTAATTAGCATGCTACCTCCATTCTTCTTGTATTGTAGGATTATTTTGGCCATTTGGGATTTTTTTTATAGATAAATATTTTTATTTTGACCAAAGTGGATTACAAATCATTCACAGTAAAATTAGGTATATAGTGACATTGAATCAGAGACATTCCTATCACCAATGTTGTCCTCCCTCTCCCTTCCCACACCCCCATTCCTAACATGCATCCCATATAGTCTTCCTTTGTTCCCTGGGCTGATAGTGTAACTGGTTCCCTTTGTGTCTAGCTTGTTGTAGATTGGGTATCGATCCTATTGTCGTTGGCTTTGGATTTGGTACCTAAGTCTGATCATTTTTTATTTCTACTCAATGTTCATACAACTGTTTGATCATGGTAACCTCCATTATTTCATACTCTGTTAAGTTGTTCCCAGATACTTAATTATTTTGTTGTGACTGTAAACATAATTGCATCATTGATGGCCTTGCTTTTAGTTTGCATCTTATATATGTAGTAATGCTACAGGTATCTGTAATTGATTTTGAGGCCCACCACTTAATTTTATTAGTTCATAGCTTATATTGATTTATTGCTACTAAAGTTTTCTTAGTGAATTCATTAGGGTTTTCTTAGTACATCATTTACTGCAGCTTTTCCAATTTGAATATCTTATTTCCTTTTTCTTATGAAATTGCTTTAGCTAGACTTCTAGTTTTATGTTAAGTATTAAAGTGGAGGTAATGGACATTCTGGTCTGATGTAAAATCTTAAACAAAAAATTTAGGGGAGTTGGTTGTTGAAGTTATTTGTCTTGCTTTGCTATTTAGCATGTTCGCTGTGGGTTTATTTTAGATAATCTTTTATTTTGCTGTACATTACTCCTACTCACATTTTGATGACATCTTTTTTTCAGCACTTTTTAAAAAATTTTTTTTATTATTTTTTTATTTTTAGTTATGAGAACAAAGATGCAAAGAAAGAGTACAAGTGAAAATTATAGTGGAAGGATTATCATCCATAAACAGAATTCTCAGTAGTCCCATTGCTGATATCTTAACTTTGAACTTTGAGCCAAAGAACATTAAGAAAAATAAAACAGAACCCATGTACAATTACTTTGTCCCTCAAGTCCCCAGATTGTAGTACATAATATTTCTTAGCAGCACATAAAGCAATCTAAAGACATAAAACTTATGTAACTCCTTAAACATTGAAGGCAAAGTACTTTTTTACATTTACATGCACATGCATATTAGTTTAGGTTAACCTCAAAAGTTTAAGTGGGTTGTTTTTCTTAAGGATTAGAGTCAAAGGAGCACAGTAAAAACGCTGTTAGAGTGGCAATTATTGTTTGCACAGCCCACCAAAATATGAGGGACATGGAAAGGAAAAGTCTTGGCCTAAATACAAGGAGACCCTACCCCTGAAGTTTCCTGGCACAAGACCAACTCTAGACTCCAGGCAAACTAGTTTGTCCAATCCAGGTCATTGTCTGTAGTGCCAATACACTTTTATTTTTCACACAGTCTCTGTTGTTGGTATCATGTTTCTGTATTAAAGATTCTGGAATCTGCATATCCTATATTGCAGTCAGGATGGTACAGAGCGTCCTCTCGTTTCACCTCACAATTAAAGGGCAATGCAGAGAACCCTGTCCTGTAAGCAGGTCATTGTTGTTTTCAAGTCTTCTTAGTGTTAAGGGAAGTCTATTTTGAGCAGGTCAATGCCAGAGCTGTGGTAGGGTCTTCCCTGGTAGAGGATTGCTTCCAGGTGTTGTTATAAAAAACCTAGGATGTTTCGTAGATAGCTTCCCTGGTTCAGGAGTGAATGGAGGATGCCCATTCTTCTGAGGCCTGTGCCAATGACATTTTTTTTTTTTTGGTTTTTGAGTCACACCAGGCAGTGCTCAGGGGTTATTCCTGGCTTCACGATCAGAAATCACTCCTGGCAGGCTCAAGGGACCATATGGGATGGCAAGATTCGAACCAATGACCTTCTGCATGAAAGGCAAATGCCTTACCTACATGCTATCTCTCTGTCCCAGGATGACATCTTTTTAAAATAAAAAAATCGATTCTGTATCTTGTCATATGCTTTCTCTGCTTTGTTTAGATGATGATTTTGTTTGTTTCTAATTGTGGTGTGTTAAACTAATTCATTTGGGGAGCCAGAGTGATAACACAGTGGGTGGAATGTTAGACTTGCATGTGGCTGACCTGGACTTGATCCACAGTATTCCTTATGATCCCCTGATCGCCACCAGGAATGACTCTGAGCACAGAGCCAGGAGTAACCCCTGAGAATGGTTGTCAAAACAAACAAAAAATTCAATTGATTTGCATATGTTGAATATCAATGCATCCTAAGATAAATTCCATTTACTCACTATGGATAATCCTTTTAAAATATTGTTGCATTTTCTTTGCTAAGATTTTGTTGGGGTCTTTGCATTTACATTAATCAGGAATATTAGTCATTACTTTTCTTCTCATTCTCTTCTTCCTTTCTTCTCTTTTTTTCTCATTTTTCTTTTATTTTTCAGAGGGTTTATAAATGTCTCTGCTTACTTTTGATATAGAGTAATGTTGACCTCATGAATATGCTTTTATGCTTTTTAAGCCATCTGATTGAAATCTTTTATAAGAGGAAAGAGGAAAAATTGGTGTTTAGGGCTTATCTTTGCTCTATGCTCACAGATCACTCCTGACTGTAATCAAGGTATCATATGTGGTGACAAGAATGGAACTGAGTCTATTATGTAGAAAACTAGGACTGTAACCCCTATAATATTTCTTTAGCTCCCTACTTCTTTTTAAGATTATTATTTATTTTTTGATTTTCTGTCTTTAACAGTGAGTGTTAAAGTCACATATTATCATTATATTATTGTTGATATATCATTAATATCATTATTAATTTATTTATTAATTATTAATATAATGTCTTATTACTATTGATGTTTCTCTAATGATTTATTAATAATTTTTTGTGACTCATTGAGATATGCCAAGCAGCAGTTTGGTGAGCTGCACTCTCACACCCAGAGATGACAGCAAGCGGTGCCTGCCCCATGGCCCATAAGGGACCTAGTAAGACCTGTGCACTGAGAAAAACACAGCTGCTTTACTCTGAGGGCTACACACTTATTATTCACTTGTAATGAATACCAGAATAATACATAGAATAAAAACATACTACAAAGGACACACTGGGAAAATAATGCAAAATACCACCATGATTAGAGAATGAAGACGGTAACTCTGAAGAATTAACAAGGACTGACAATCTATAGAATCTATCCAATTAAGATTTTAAAGAGGAGATCTGGAGGACATTCAAAAAACTAAAAAAGAGTTATGGCACAAACTAAAAGAACCACAAATAAGAATCAAGAGGATTTGAAAGTAGATAAGAGAAAACTTCAAACTGAACTAACAGGTATGAAATACTTGGTAGGCAAAGTACAAATCACTACAGAAAGCCTCACCAGCAGAGTAACAGTGGTTGAAGACAGAATCAGTGAACTGGATGATGAGCTGCCTAACAACTTTATACAAAAGAAAAGTTTGGAAAAGTGTCTTAAAACAAATTACTAGATGATGGAAAAATTCTCAAGGAATGTGAACAGATGAAAATAGAAGTCTGGAATAAACTCAGTAGAAACAACATCAGAATCATTGGAGTCACAGAGACCTAGGAAGAAAATCCCCATGGAGAATCAACAGTCAAGGACATCATTGCAAAGACACTCCCAGAGTTAAAGAGTGCATGCAACCAAATCCTGCATACCAAAGAGTATCAGCTAAAAGAAATTCAAGGAAAAACAACCCAAGACACATCTTAGTCACAATTGATGCATAACATAGATAGGATGAAATACTGATGGAAGCAAGATCAAAAAAAAAATGAGTATCCTTAAGATTTACAGCAGATTTGTCAAAAGCAGCCTTCAAGACATCCCATATGGTCTCCCAAGCCTCCTAGGAGCGATTTCTGAGCACAGAGTCAGGAATAATTCCTGAGCACTGCCAGGTGTGACTCCAAAACTAACAAAAATAAAAAATAAATTGAATCCATGTTTTTCTGTCTATAAGAAGCACATCTGAATAAGCAGAGCAAACATAGACTAAAAGTCAAAGGCTGGAGAACAATCATTCAAACAAACAACTCTCTTAAAAAGGCTAGAGTGGCATACTAATATCAGAAGACACAGACTTAAAAAGATTATAAGGTAAAGAGACGGACATTTCTTAACAATCAAGGGATATGTACACAATGAAGAAATCACACTCCTAAACATATATGTGCCCAATAAAGGACCAGTAAAATATTTAAAACAATTACTGATAAATTTAAAGAAAGATATCAATAGCAACACAATAGTAATAGGAAACTTCAACATCATTCTGTCACCACTTGATATAGCAACCAGGCTAAAACTCAACTAGAATAAACTGATTCTAAAAGAAGAAATGGAAGAGAGGGCTTACTAGATACATATAGAACTCTCCATCCCAGAAAACTGGAGATACACATTTGTCTTTAATGCACATAGGTCATTTTCCTAGATAGACCACATTATGGGCCATAAAACATACCACCATAAAATAAAGAGAATAGAAATTGTGGGGCCTGGGAGATAGCATGGAGGTAAGGCGTTTGCCTTTCATGCAAAAAGGTCATCGGTTCGAATCCCAGTGCTCCATATGGTCCCCTGTGCCTGCTAGGAGCAATTTCTGAGCATAGAGTCAGGAGTAACCCCTGAGCACTGCCAGGTGTGACCCAAAAACCATAAAAAATTGTATGAACTACCATCTTAGATCATGATGTACTGAAATTTGAAGTGAGTGACAAACAGACACAGAGGAAGACTTTAACACTTGGAAATTAAACAGCTCCTTACTAAACAACCAGTGGCTCTGAGACAAAATCAAAAAAGAAATCAAAAGGTTCCCAGAAACAAATGAGAATGAAGACAATAATTATCAGAATTTGTGGGATACAGCAAAAACAATCAAGCAAGAGAAAGATATCAAGGGCATCCTGAGAGGAAAGGAAGAAGTAAAGGTCTCACTTTTTGCAGATGGCATGGTATATATACAGAAGATCCTAAACTCTACCAAAGAGTTTCTAGAAACAATAGGTTAGTATAGAAAAGTAGCAGGTTACAAAATCAACATACAAATATCAATGGTCTTCTTATATACAAATAACAGTAGAGAAGAAATAACATTATAAAAACAATCCCATTCACAACAGTGCAATAAAAACTTAAGTACTTTGGAGTAAACTTAACAAAAAAAAGGTGAAGGACCTATACAAAGAAAGCTACAAAACTACAAAACACTGCTTCAAGAAATAAAAGAGGACACAATAAAATGTAGATACATACCCTGTTCATGGATTGGGATGATTGACATCATTAAAATGGCAATACTACCTAAAGACCAATATCCCTGATGAACACAGATGCAAAGATCCTCAACAAAATCCTGGCAAATAGGATCCAAAGCCTCATCAAGATCATTCACTATGATCAAGTAGGTTTCATCCCAGGAATGCAAGGATGGTTTACTATCCATAAATCTATCAACATAATATACAACATCAACAACAAGAAAAATAAAAATCACATGATCATATCAATAGATGCAGAGAAGGTATTTGATAAGGTCCAACACCCATTATTGATTAAAAAACTCTCAGCAAGATGGGAATGAAAGAAACATTTCTCAATATAGTAAAGGCCATCTACCACAAGCCAATGGCAAATATCATTCTCATTGGAAAAAAAAAACGAAAAGCCTTTCCTCTAAATTCTGGTAAAAGACAAGGCTGTCCTCTTTCACCACTGCTATTAAACATAGTACTAAAAGTACTTGCTTTAGAAACTAGGCAAGAAAATGATATCAAGGGAATTCAGATAGGAAAAAGTCAAACTCTCACTGTTTGCAGATGGCATGATACTCTACTTAGAAACCCCTAAAAAAAAAAAAAGCTCCTAGAAACAATAGATTCATACAGCAATGTGGCAGGCTACAAAATTAACACACAAAATCAATGACCTTTTTATACATCAATAATGATAGGTAAGAAATGGACAGTAAGTAAACAATCCCATTCACATTAGTGCCACACAAACTCAAATATTTTGGAGTAAACTTGACTAAAGATGTGAAGGACCTATGCAAAGAAAACTACAAAACACTGCTTCAAGAAATAAGAGACACTAGAAAATGGAAACACATACCTTGCTCATGGATTGGCAGGATTAAATCATTAACATGACAATACTCCCCAAAGCATTGTACATATTTAATTCAATCCCTCTAAAGATACCCATGACATTCTTCAAAGAAGTGAATCAAACACTTCTGAAATTCATCTGGAACAATAAAACCCTCGAATAGCTAAAGCACTCCTTGGAGAAAAAAATAAGGCATTACTTTCCCCAACTTTAAACTGTATTACAAAGCAATAGTTATCAAAACAGCA
>PVKC010048823.1:0-10937 GCA_004027635.1 Crocidura indochinensis | reverse complement strand
GGTGCCTCTAAAGATTAATGGAATTTAATTAATTAACTAATTAATCTCTATAGATTAATGGAAAAGACTGAATCTAGACCATTGGTGTGGCTGCTGTTGTGGGCTGTGTGTGAAATTGTCGAGGCTTCAGCAGGGCAGAGACTTGCCCTTCCCCTCTCCTACAGGGCCCCAGTGCAATCAGCTGTGAGACTGGAATATCCATTAGTTCTCGTGACTTGGCTTACCTCTCTCTGGAGAGTTAAATGAGTCTTTGCATTGGCTAATAGGCAGCCATGGTGTGGATCGTAGGTGAGGTTTAAGAAGGAAACTCTTATACTTTTGGAACTTTGAAATATATGTTGCCTGGTTTTACATAAATACATATTTTTTTTTTGGTTTTTGGGCCACACCCAGTGACGCTCAGGGTTACTCCTGGCTATGCGCTCAGAAGTCGCTCCTGGCTTGGGGGACCATATGGGAAACCGTGGGATAGAACCGCGGTTCGTCCTAGGCTAGCGCAGGCAAGGCAGGCACCTTACCTCCAGCACCACCACCTGGCCCCCAGAAATACATATTTTTAAATTTTGGGGCCACATCTAGTGATGCTTAGAGGTTAACCTGGCTCTGCTCTCAGAAATCACTCCTGGTGATGCTCAAGGGACCATATGGGATGCTGGGGATCAAACCCAGGTTGGCTGTGTAGAAGGCAAGTACCCTACCTGCTGTCCCATGGCTCTAGTTCTCAAATAAATACAGTTTTAATTAAAAAAAAACTGGAACCAAGAAAAAAAGAGTTTTATTTTCAAAATTGTTGAAAGGACCAAGGAATGTAAGTTGAGTTACTCAAATTTCTCTGAATGCATTTGGGGCAATCTGGTGGCCTGGACTATGCCTTAATGCTGTGATAATGCATCTTCAGAGTTGCTTATTCATTTCTTTTTTGGGATTCCTAGGACAATAAAAGATGGATTTATTATTCTCTTATACTAGAAGTTATTGGTTAGTAAGATTAAAATTTCTAAAATCCAAGAAAGCCTTCTATTTTTGCTAGGCAGAAAACATATATCCAATTCTTCCAATATATTCTATTCCTTTGTTGAAGGGAAGCCTGAATGAAACATTCTCTGCAATGTATCAGATAAAATCTGACTAATGTCATGTTCTTCTTCTACTACGACGACGACGACGACGACGACGACGACGACGACGACGACGACGACGACGACGACGATGATGATGTAGTGGTGATGGTGGTGGTAATGGTGATAGTAGTAGTAGTAGTAACAGTAGTAGTAACAGCAGTAGTAAGTAGCAGAGGCAGTAGCAGAACCAGCAGCAGCACTAGCAGTAGTAATAGTAGTAATAGTATTTTTTCTTTTGTTTTGTTTTGGGGGCCACACTTGGTGGTGCTGGGGGACCATATGTAGTGCCAGGAATCAATATGGATAGGCCTTACCCATTGTACTGTCTCTCTGGCCCATCTTCTAGTCACTAACCATCTGCTGGGAGCCCAGGACTTGACACTGAGCCTCTCGGGCCCTCAGTGTTTGGATCTGTAGATGTGATTCTCATCCCAGGAACAAACATGATTAAGCGCTGTTTTCTTTGTTACAGAAAACTGCTTATTGCTCAAAATGGGGCCATTTATCAGGCTGTGATTTTGTCCTCTCACTGTGATGAGTGAGGGTTGTGACAGGGTGGACTTCTTGAACCATCATTCCCCTGTTTCAAGAAGCACCCATCCTTTTTTTTTTTTTAAATACTGGAATGTTGACCTATAGCCAGTTCAAAGGGCTGCATGTGAGCTTTGTATACAGGCAGCCCAGGTTTGATTCCTGGCACTGCATGGTTGCTTTCAAGCACCACCAGGACATTTATTCACATGACTAGTTGTTGAATTCCTTAAGATGTACTGGATGTTATCACTGATCTATGGGTTTTAAGAAAAATAAAAGGCATTTTTGTAATAATTCTCAGAGACAATAGAAACGAGGGCTGGAAGGTCCAGCTTACAAAATGAAGCTTACCACAAAGAGTGGTGAGTGCAGTTAGAGAAATAACTACACTGACAACTATCATAACAATGAGAATGAATGAGGGAAGTAGAAAGCCTGTCTCAGATTCTGGCAGGAGGGAGAGTATGAAGGTGGGAGATTTGAAGCATTGGTGATGGGAATGTTGCACTGGTGGGGTGTTCTTTATAAGACTGAAATCCAACTACAATCATGTTTGTGATCAAATTGTTTAAATAAAGATATTAAAAAATAGATGTTCTGTGTGCTGTAACAGCTGTCCTCTTGTTCCCTCATGGAATCCAGGTATGAATCCATGGAACACAATTTTCAGGTGCCTCATGCGACCAACCAGTCCCAGAGATCTCCCCCTCTTGGCCTTGGCCCTCCTGTTTTCCTTCTTGCACTTGGCAGGCAGCCATACTTGTTCCTGGTGAACTTGGAGTCATATGCACCTCTTCTTGTGACATTTCCTGAATGATGACATCTCCTTTGTATCTCCTCTCTGCGGTAGAGACCAAAAACAAATGTTTTTTTTTTAAATAAACATCTACACAGGATTGGGGAGATAGTAAAGACAGTAAGGTGCTTACCCTGCATACAATCAGCCTCATTTCTATAGGCACCTGTGAGCCTAGAGGTTGGAATAGCCTTTAGACACCACTGGGCATGATCCAAATATGCCCTCCTCCACAAAAGTACAAACAAAGCAAAATTAAATGAATCTAAGTCTCTACACTGAATATACCTTATTGGGTGACACCATCCTGCATCCTAAACAAGGGATTGCCAATAAATCCACTACCACCCCCAAATCCTGAGCCTGTGGCAAACATAAATAATCAATCACAGGCTCTTTCCTTCTGAACCTGAATACAACCTTAGAATTATCACAGTAGTCCTAAGTTGCCAGTTCCACAGTAGACATGTGAGATGATGCCAATTTTCCACTCTTCTGCCTTTTCATTGGAGGGTGACCTTGAGTGTTTGGTTGAATAGAGGATAATAGCTGCTCTAAACTTCAGTTGGATGAAGAAGGTCAAAAGCAAGGTTAAATGTCTGCTTTTAGCAGCTAGAGCCATAGTACAGCAGTAGCACACTTGTTTTCTTTTCTTTTTATTTATTTATTTTGGTTATTTGGGTCACACCCATTTGATGCTCAGGGATTACTCCTGGCTAAGCACTCAGAAATTGCCCCTGGCTTGGGGGAACCATATGGGACGCAGAGGGATCAAACCACGGTCCTTCCTTGGCTAGTGCTTGCAAAGCAGACACCTTACCTCTAGCGCCACTTCACCGCCCCCGGGCATTTGTTTTCAATGCATCTGAGATAGGTTAGATCCCCTATATCCCAAATGGTTCCCCAAGCACTGCCATCAATACTTATTCCTGAGTGTAGTGCCAGAAGTGGGCCATGAACATTGCTAGCTATGCCCTCCACCACTTCCCAAATTCTGTTTTTATTTCTGTTTAAGCTTCTATAACCAATTACTTAGGTGGGACTGGGTGGTTTACACAATATATCTTCATTCCTCATGTTCTGAAGGTGATAAATCAGAGCAGGATGTTAGCAAGGTCTGCTGCTCATGGCTCTTCTCCTGGGTTTCAGAAGATAACTCTTTACATGCCACAGAGAGTCTTTTTCTCAGTACTCCTCTGCTGGGGGCACTGATCCCTCATGAGGCTTCCACCTTCCTAAAGACAAAGCCTCCAAATACCTTGTCCCTTTCCCTGGGCTTAGACCTGTGCTTGTGGAACTTGGAGATACACAGCAGTCCAGTCCCTGGCTGTGCTCATGGCGCAGATATAACAAATGAGTTCCTCTCGTTACAGATTTCCTCTCCATCTCTGCCCTCCTCTTGCTTTATTAAGCTCTAGTCACACCCAGCCTTGACTTTTCATATATTTGGCATTTGACCCACACCAGGTGGGATGTGGGAGTTTTCCAAGCTTGGTGCTCAGGAGCTGCTCCTGATGGTGCTCAGGTCAGTGTGGTGGCAGGAACCAAAATCAAGATCTCAGTGTCTAGCACTGAGCCACTTCCCAGCCCAGTACTATACTCAACTTTCATTTTATTTTATTTATTTTGATTTGGGAGTCACACTGGTGACACTCAGGAGTTACTCCTGACTATGTGCTCAGAAATTGCTCTTGGCTTGGGGGACCATATGGGACGCTGGGGGATCAAACCACGGTCCCATCCTAGGTCAGCCACGGGAAAGGCAAACGCCCTACTGCTGCACCACCATTCTGGCCCCTATTTTATTTTTATTTATCTATTTTTGGTTTTGAGCCACACTGGAAGCACTCAGAGGTTACTCCTGGATCTGTGCTCAGAAATCACTCCTGATAGGCTTGGGGGATCATATGGGATGCAGGGGTAGGCCATGTGCACTACCTCCGTGCTATCACTCTGGCCCCTATAGTCAACGTTTAAATCCCAATTTATATCCTCTCCCCCAACTCTTCACCCTTCATTAGCTCTGCCTAGATGGAATTCCTTCTCTGAATTTTTACATTCTCTCTTTTGTATTGAGGTCTTAAGCCTAATAGTGTTAGGATTCAAATATAATAACATTTTTTCTATAACACTTTATGTTTTCATGCGAGTTCAGTGAAAATGAGCTTACTTGTCTTCCTCCATGTTTGTATTACTGCAGAATAGTTCGTAAACATTTGTTCAAAGAGTCGGTCCATTTAAGAAAACCTGAATAACTATGGTATTTTCCTGCTTATAAGATGACTTTTGAAACGAAAAAAAGTCAAACGAAAATCAGAGGTTGTCTTATACGCCGAGTATATCCCGAACAATGTTTTGATATGCCACTTTGGATATTGCCACGAAACGAATTTTCTAACTCAACCCTGCACTAATCACTGCAAGGCTGCTAGGACCGCCTCTCTAACTTGGCCAATGCATGCAGATTAGACAATGTCCTGTACCCGAATCTACACTGTATAAAGCCTGCTCAGACTGGCCAGAGTCAGAGAGAAAGTCTAAAATTAGGGGGTCGTCTTATAGCCGAAAAAACGATAGCGCCGAAATTCTTTCTTCTGTTGAGGGAGAGAGGGAGAGGTGAGTATGTATACTCAGGGTCAAATTCAGGGGTCAAAGGCAAATATGTACTTCCTCTGAATCATCTGAACTTTTTGAACCATCTCCCTATTCCCATTTTATTATGTTAATGTACACATTGAAAGCAGTTTGGGTTCCAGTAGTAAATGGAGAGTAATTGCTACAAGGTAATTTCTAGGACAGGTAATCTTTGTTCAGCTCAGGCTTGCTGGTGGGGTGCCTAGAATAGTGTATTGCATACAATAGACCCTACCTTTATTTTAGTGGAATAAATAAAAAAAATATTTATGGTCCCAGAAAAGGTTGTAGCATCCAATGTCCTCCTAATGTTTGTGTCCCAGGTGTAGATCAGGCGTTGTGATTAACAGGCCCAACCACCATTTAAATCACCTGGAAACTCTTATGCTTATTTCTATCGTTTCCAACTTTCCATCTTTCCAACATTTTCTATCTTTCCAACTACTGTAATTGGGTGTTTGGTGGGAAGCAGGGGTGTGCTATGTGGCTGAGATCCGGAGGAGGCTTCTTCTTGCCTTGTAGAAATCTGAATAGATATGGATCTTTAAAGAGTGAAAATATTACACATATTTTTCAAATTTATATTTACTATCAATATTCTCCCTGAAAATTCTGTTATTTACCCTGATTTGGCAAAGAGAGACTGCGCTCTTCCAGAGCCATCCTGCCAAGAGAGCTACTGTCGGGTTTTCATTTTCTCTTTACAATTGAGAAATGACCTGATGATTTGCTATTAGGCAGGATGGTTTGAGATTCCAACTGTTTTTGTCTTTTCACAAATATTTCTTTCTTATTTTTATTTTTTTAATTTAAAATTTTTTACACAAATATTTCTATTAACAATGGACAACACTCCACACAGCATTAATAATAGAAATGTTATCTCCATGCTGGAACATTAACATAATGACATGAAGGGATGTGCAGATTAGAACACAAGAATGCATGATAGATCTCACCAACAAACAGACATCAAACAGTGGTCCGTCCTAGGTTAGCGCAGGCACCTTATCTCCAGCGCCACCACCCGGCCCCCTCAGTAACTAATTTTTATGCATTTCACTTGAAGTCCAATTCCTGGATCCCCCACAGTGCCAGTCATTCTGGCACCACAAGGAAGTGTGGGGAGTTCCCATGATGAATTGTGTCGCTCCCTGGTATTGAACTTCTGAAAATGCCCTTTTTCTTGATATGAATGTTAGTTACCTGGGTTTCTAGTTCGATTGTAAAACCTCAGCTCTCTACACATTTAGGCCAGGTGAGGATTTTTATGCGTATTGGCTTTAGTTTTGTTTGTTTGGTGTTAGTTTTTTGGGTCACACCCAGCAGTACTCAGGCATTACTCCTGGCTCTGTGCTCAGAGGACTGGAGTTTTAGCACAGCAGGTAGGGCATTTGCCTTGTATGCAGCCAACCAGGTTCAATCCCCAGCATCTCATATGGTCCCCTGAACCTGCCAAGAGTGATTTCTGAGCACAAAGTCAGGAATGCCCCCCGGGCACCACTGGTTGTGACCTCCAAAAAAAGGGGGAAAAAAGAAAAGAAAGAAAAGAAATCACTTGTGGCATGTTCAGGGGACCATATGGGATGCTGGGGATCACACCCAGTCAGCTGCATGCAAGGCAAATAAATGCTTTACCTGCTGTAATATCACCCCAGCACTTCATATTGTTTTTAATAAGCTAGAAGAAGGAGGAAGTTGAAGAGGGAAAGGAGAGAAAAGGTACGTGTTATATCCACTCCTGTGCAGTTGTCCTCTCCCCAGAAGCCATTACAGCTGTGTGTACACTGGCTGACAGAGAAAGGAACTTTCTGAGTGACCTGATATTTGTCCCACAAAACACTGATTGAAGAGAAGGCTCCTAAATCCTATTTGTAATCCACTGTCTGACACACAATAGGGGATTGAGTAAAAACATCACCTTCTCAGTCAGTTTATCCAGTGCCGGCCGCCACCTGAAGCAACCAACATTGAATGCAGAATTCAAGTCTGCACTGATGTGGCCCCTCAGAGGCCAGCTGGCTAATTAATGTGAGCATGCTATTATTTTCTTGTCTGTCCTAGTACTGTCAGATGGCTCCATTACGCCATAAAATCAAAGAGGATCTGCTCTTCGTTAACAGTTACCATCAGCCAGGCTCAATGCTGTGCTCAGAAGATTTAGCAGGGATTTTTATTGAGCTTTTGCTGATTCACACTAGTCTATAACCAAACTGGTTAATACAAATGGACTCTTGAGAAGGCCTGCAAAAGCCATTATTATTGTTATTATTATTTTTTTGTCTCTGAAAGGCTTGTCCCAGCCCTCAGGAAGGTCAGAGCTGCTCTTTAAGGGGACATTTGGGGTTAGGGGGTACAGGTAGCTCATCTTTGATTTTTGCCTGTCTGACTCATTGCTCCCCACAAACATTGCACATCCCCACCTCACCCACAGGGAGCTCTCACTGGGACCATGCTTTCTTCTCAGGCATCTACCAAAGAAGCCCACTGGTCAAGGTATTGACCCCTGTCGGTGCTTCTAGATCAGAAATGATCCCAAACTGTTGTGAACGCTGAAGTTAAGAAACCTGGCTCTCAATCCTGCTTCTATTGCTTGGGGGAGGGGCACACTTTGTGGTGTGAGATTTTAGGCACATGACCTAATCTTTCTACATGTCAGTTTCTGCTTGTGCAGAAAGAAGTATGAACGATAAGGTCTCACTGGAGTATTGCTGCAAAATATATATGAAAATATCTATAAGCCCCTAGCATGTTGCCTGCTGTAGAAAACAGCTTTGATGTGGTAGAGTCATCAAATTACTAGGCAGTTCGTTACAAATTGCCTCCAGACGGAAAAATAAAACTTTTAAGTCTGCCACATCTGTGTGTGTGTGTGTGTGTGTGTGTGTACTCATGGGCACCATGAGATACAGGGGTGGAACCAGTATCAGCCACCCTGCATCTTTCCATTCGAACTTCCGTTCTTTTCTACAAAAACTCATCCGGGGGTTGGGGGTGGATGGACAAATCATCAACGAGCAGAAGAGAAACCTAGCTCTGAAAGGGAAAGGGGTCGCTATATATGCTTCTGTGCTGGTGAAAACAGGGGTAAAAGATCTATGGAATGAAAAAGGAGCATGCCTGAGAGAACTTATTTACTAAGAGGCAACATATTGAAGGGAAGAGTAGACATGCTCTAGTCTAGAGAGACACATTTATTACCTTCGGGAGGCTGAGCTGGAGTGCAGCTAAGCTACTGGTCTTCTGACATTTATCTATTTCCCTGATGCTTTATGGGCTCTACAGAAAACCTGTCTAATGACCTTCCTACCAAGACTGCACAATCTGCTGATGGAGCTGTAGGTTTCTGGGAGGCTTTTGCCTGTGCGTGTGTGAGAGTGGTTTTCATTTCATTTCTGGAATAAAGGAAATGCGAGGACATTAACTCTGAATCCATCAAAGAAAGAACTCTGTAATTGCAATTTGGCAGCAAATGTGCTTGGGCTGTGTGCACTCTGCAAGCCAGTGATGATTAATCCTCTACATTGATCTGAGCCCAAGAGCAGACACGCAGGAAGACAACTGCATCAGGCCCAAAACCAGTACCTGTGCGCACTCCAGACTCTGGCCTGCAGCAAGGCTGACTTCCAATGCTGGCCCATGATGGTGGGCGGCCACATGTGGCTACTGAGCACTTGAAATGTGTGACTCGTCCAAAGAGAGGTGTATCCTTAGTGTGAAACTCACAACTGGATTTAGAAAAATATCAACTATTTTTGTGTTGCCTTTTTTGTTTGTTTGTTTGTTTGATTTTAGTTTGGGGCCATACCCGGCAATGCTCAGGTGTTATTTCTGGCTCTGAACTCAGGAATGACTCCTGGCAGTGCTCAGAGGCCTGTATGGGGGTACTGGAATCAATCCTGGGTCTGCTGCATGCAAGTTAAGTGCCTTACCTACTGTATCGCATATTGTTGTTTGTCTTGTTTGTGCCCACATCCGTGCTACTCCTATGAGGTGCTCCATAGTTGCTCTGGGTGGAACTTGGGAGACTATGCTGCCAGAAATCAAAATACAGTTCTCATGTTCAAAGCATAAACTCTAGTCTTTTGAGCCTTCTTCCTGCCCCGTGAAATCATATATTGGGTACATTGGGTAGAAAGCATATATTATTAAAAGTCTAGTTCCACTCATTAAGCTCAGACTTAGTGAGTGGAGTTATACTATAACATGGCCAGGCAGGGTTTTCTGCTCTGTGGGTAAGAAAAGTAGAGATCTGATGTGTGAAGAGAAAGGTTAGAAGGAAGCACATAGGTAGGTAGGTTTGGAGAAGGCCTACTGGTGTTTGAGTCTCTGATTGCAATACAGATTTAGACCAGCTCGAATCTCATGATGGGATGCTGAGAAATACCCAGGATCCTCATCATAAATGGATGGCAGCTTTGCTCACTAAGTCAGATGGGATTCAGAGAACTCAGACAATCTACTTTTATCATCTCAAGTCTAAAGAGGTATGGATTTTCCAGGAGGTTCATGAGGCTTAAGCTTCAGAACCACTCATGAGCAAAATTCCTTTTATCTCTGCTTTGTATTTTCTCTCACGAGTTCCTCTTGGAAGGGCCCCCAAATTGTATTATTATTTTTTTTTGGTTTTCTGGGTCACACCCGGCAGTGCTCAGGGGTTACTCCTGGCTCCATGCTCAGAAATTGCTCCTGGCAGGCACGGGGGACCATATGGGGCACCAGGATTCGAACCGATGACCTTTTTGCATGAAAGGCAAATGCCTTACCTCCATGCTATCTCCCGGGCCCCCAAATTGTATTATTTTGTTTTTGTTTTTTTGAGGGGTCACACTTTTTTTTTTTTGGTTTTTGGGTCACACCCAGTGACGCTCAGGGGTCACTCCTGGCTATGCGCTCAGAAGTCGCTTCTGGCAGGCACGGGGGACCATATGGGAACCGGGGGATCGAACCGTGGTCCGTCCAAAGTTAGCGCGGTAAGGCAGGCACCTTACCTGCAGCGCCACCACCCGGCCCAGAGGGGTCACACTTGGCAGCTCTCAGGGATTACTCCTGGCTCTATGCTCAGAAAATGCCACTGGCAGGTTCAGAGGACCATATGGGATGCCAGGATTTGAACCACCGTCCTTCTGCAATGAAAGTCAAACGCCTTAACTCCATGTTATCTCTCCAGCCCCCAAATTGTATATTTTATTTTGTTTGTTTATTTGTTTTGGTTTTGGGCCACATCCAGTGGTGCTCAGGGATTACTCCTGACTCTGCACTCAGAAATTACTCCCGGCATGTGGGACCATATGGGATGCTGGGGAGCGAATCCAGATCCGTCCTGAGTCAGCTATGTGCAAGGCAAACACCCTACCACTGCTCAGGCCCACAAATTGTATATTTTAGGTCAGGCAAAATATGGGTTAGCCTGCATCTGCATTCCTCTCTTTGCTTACAACTGCAAACCCTGGGTGCTTTTCAGGAAAGTTATTTCTCCATAGCAGCAGATTCTCACCTTTGTCAGGACTTTGACCAGCCTCCCCTTTACCTGTGACCTCTTCAGAGTGACTTCCTCATGGACTAGACCTTCCCATGCTTGTCACTACTTCCCAGAGGCCTACAACTACCTTCAAGGAACTCTTGGGTCCTGGCATTCAATCCCCATTGCTTTTTGTTTGTTTGTTTTGGACCAGGTCTGTCACATGTAAGGTAAATGTCCTATCCTCTGTGCTATCACTCTGGCCATTCAATCTCATTTGCAAGATTTATTCCCTCTCCTGTTCTTTCTAAAATTTAAAAGTCAAGTACATGGGGCCAGAGTGATAGGAGAGGATAGGATAGGATAAGAGGATAGGATAAGATAGGATACT